>JALIZH010013173.1:0-26787 GCA_030522465.1 Rhipicephalus appendiculatus
ACATTAAAATCATCCAGCTTCACTGTTTCAAACCTTGGCGCGACTTAGTGCGAGCTTCGCCATTTTTATTGTATCAATGCTCAAACTTAATTGCGGCACAATATTGTTCTTTGATACCGCATCAAGTGTGACAGCAAACCACAGTCTGCCGTCGAGATAGAATTCAATCGTTCAGTGCCCTATTCGGCCTTTTGAGAAAAGCTTGAAAGAATACCGAGTTGTTTCCGGAAAGTTTCTGATGCCCCAAGGCTGTATACGGTTTCAAATCTAATCAGTTCTTCTATTAATCAACTGTTACTTCTCAAATTGTCTTCAATTTAGCTCTTTCGTTTCCCGCTTTCTATATACCGCATTGCAATTGCTATTCTCTTTGCAAACCTGCAGAAAAACGACAGCCTAAGATCCTGTGCAGCCTGCCGCCTAAGGCGAGGCAATGCTGGGGAAGCTCACGTCAGTGGTATTTTGATACCATGACAAACACTTGCAAAATGTTTCAAAGGAGTCTCTGTGCTGAGAACGCTAACGGATTTTCAAGTTGCCAAAAATGCCTGTACAGATGCAGTAGTGAGTAGACTCTTTTCATTAGGCATGACGCATGCATTGAGCTATGATCAAGCTTCATGAGCTTTCTTTTCTCAAAAGTAAATGACATGAAGTATAACATATCTCTAGTTTTGTTATGTGTCTCGCCTTCATTCTTTTTTTTCTACCCAGGTAAAAAAAGCGGGTGACGCATGTGTAAGAAGTTCGGTACAAGGACAGACCAGTGTCTGGTTGCCGCCCCAGCAAAGCCAGGCCGCAGGAATAAGTAATCAGATACCAGCTATACTTCCCCCCTCCCGGACAACCAGAAGCACCAAGAGGGGGGCAGGGCAACACATATTCACCGCAAATCGTAACAGGGAATGGAATACCAACTTTTCCCCCTCATCAGGGACGTCCAGGAGCCACTGGCGGGTGGCAGGGTTCCCCATATCCACCACATAACGGAGTAATAAACACCAAACCCGCTTGGTCTCCTCAACAAGGACCCTCCTCTACGTATGGAGGATCGCATCTTCCACAAATCCCACCGGACCGATGGATGAGTGAACCACCAACTTGGCCACCTAATCATGGACGCTCTCAAATGCCTAGCGGACCACCCTCTCAGCCATACCCACCGACCAGCCCTGTAAGCAATATCACACCTGTGACTCCTGCTAGTAATGGAAAATCTGAAGTCTATAATACAAGCATGTATGCCGCCCTTACGCCCATATGACCCATGTTGAACCTGTCATGGCAATTTTCGTGAAACTGTGCGAATAATGAAACAATAAAAAAATAAGTAATCCGAAAATATTGTTACATATTCATTGGTTCACATTTTCAATGATGTGATATATCGAGCATGATGGACGCATGTGCTCCCATGCGTACAGTGGCTAAGGAAGTTCTTATTGCGTTTCTGCCACTTTGTATGAGATGTTCAGAAAGAATCTTTATCGAGGCACAAAGTGGCTGGAAATATTTCCGATCTCTACAATGACCTGACGCAAAAAAATCTTGGCATCCAAGCTGCTTTCTTTTTTTATCTGTACGGTAACCGTAACAATCAATTCTAAGGTTAGATACAACTGTCGAGTATCGCCAAGCTTGAAAGCTTGAACTTATCGTGTGGACGATGGCTTGAGAAGTTTCGTATCATATTTTTTGTAAGTGTTAGCCACTCATGTGGTCAGCTATGACATAAGTTAATGTCTGAGCATTCCTTCCCTCCACCCGATGCAAAGTCAACACATGCAGATGATGCTGCTAGGCGCTAACTCCAGACTAATACGTACGTTCCCCAATCTTCCACTTCGCCAAAGTTTCTACCATACACAGTATCCTGACCGTTGTTCTTTCTGTGGAGAAACTCAAGCTCTGAAGAATACCCAGTCTCTCCCCATCCCAGTGACCAGCCGCTCTTTCAAGCGCAGTCCTGGGCATACCGCGGCCCGTACACCTCGGGCCGCGGTATGCGGGTATGCGCCATAAGGCAATTGACAACTTATACCTGCCTAGGAATGGCGCGAACAGACATTGGTAATTTAAGTGTGAGAGCATTAGGAAAAACCGGCATCGACAGCGTTGACCCGAGGAATCCAAAAAATAAAAATCAGGATCCCAGCAGGACTCGAATCGAAGCATTCTGCATGAGAGTCAGGTATTCTACCACAAAGCCACGCCAGATCTTCAAACTGCTTTGGAAAAAAGACCCTATGCAGGCGTAATATCGGTGCGATGTCAATTGCGGTTGCAGTGAAGGCTATCTCATTTTCTAGCAAAGCAAGATACTTTACATATGTACTCCTGTGATACAAGTGTCATGTCGGGTTAACGTCGATTGTGATTCCAAGGATCGCTCCGATTTTATAGCAGTCTAATAAACATTACATTTATGTTCATACGATTCAGCAAGCTAAATTCAACCATTGCTCGAACCCGGAGGAATACGCTAATGAAAGTTACGTACAATTTTCACATCATGACACTATAAAATGCACTTCGTTTCAATAATACTGACGTCTGCGCTCTAACGTCAGTGCTGACATTACGTCACACCACAGTAACTCTTTGAACGCCAGAAGAGCCGCAATTCCTGCTGTGCACACATCTACTGGACTTAGAATAACACGTCGATCCACTTCTTAACCCTTGGCTCAAAGCCAAAAAATGCAACATAGACTGTTACTCGCAGAATGCATCGCATGAAACCGATTCCCACGAGGCGTGGAATCTGCCGACATTTTTCTACACTTGCTGATTGTCCGCAATACACAGAGGCTCGTATGAATTTTCTTCTACCCAGGGAGCACATTTGCTCAATAACGAAAGCCACTGGCCACCGATTAAGGGGGTATGGTAGGGCAGATCGACCAAAAAAGTGGATTTTTTGATTTCATTACTAAAAAATAATGCACAAACTGAGGAGCAAAACCACGCATTGGCGAGCGCGTCGGAGTGCTCTAAGCCCTTTCAAAATCACGCTACAGACCGCACCTCCTAACGGTTACGCGGGCTCTTCTCCATGATTGTTTCTGCATATGAATGCACTTTTTTAATAAATATGGCTAGATCGATTGAATATATTCACTTTCTAGCAGTTTCATAATTTTTATTGCAAATTTTCCCACCAAAACGCATTTTGAGCAGATTTATTGCTTTATGTTGTGAGCATGTTCCGCGCGTGTTTTTAAACATAAATGCGTGTTTTTCTCAAGTTCAGCTTTTTGAAAATTTTCCAAACTTTATGTACCTTTTCTGAAAAACTATCGAACCGATCGCGCTCAAGTTCTCTCATATTATACCTAGGTCCCTTCCAAATAGTGTCAACCCAGAACTTTGGAAAATTGTTCAAGTTACAATTAAGAAAAACAAATGATTATTTGAAAAGTGTCCCTCATGGCACGTCACAAGTGAAGAAAATATTTTTTTTCGTGTGAGATAAATACTAGAGCCAGATTTTATAGGTTCGGATTAACACCAATATCATGTTGAATAAGCGTGCCAAGTATCACGGTCATAGTTTTTTTGTGTTTGAGAAAAGGTACATGAAACTTTGGGCACCAGTCTGAAATTTGGTGTTTCACCAGAAGCAAGTAATGACAGCTACAGGGTGAAAAGTTAACAGACCGAAGGCCACTAGCTCTCTTATTAAGCACCCAAAATTTTTGCGACAAAATATGGTACAGTTGCGCAGATATAAAGCTGAAACCAGGACAAGCTGTTTACCCTACCATTCAAATGACGGCAGCATGATGTTTTTTGTCTTGAGAGCATCGATTTAACATTGAAGCAAAGCCCGCATTTTGTAGATCATACTGCGACAAAAGAAAAGCTTTTATATTGTGCATGCTAAAACTGGTGTGCCAGCAAAGAGTTTCGGAAACTGCTAGGCCGAAAACTGTCTTTACATATAAAAGAGACGATTGTGTGCTTTCTAGCTTTTCTTTCAAACACCTGCACATCCTAGCGCGCGTGCCAGACCCTTTGCTATACACGAAAACAAAGTATGCAGAATAATAAGTTCAAGCTTTGTTGGAGCGAAGCTTAGATAACAGCTTTTGCACGGCGGTTATTATGGCATCATGTACGAAGATAGCTGTACAATACACACGCTTAGTCACATAACCATGTTTCACAATGTGCCTGGTCTTGTGTTTTTCGCTGTGTTTGTAAATGGTAAGTGGTTGTCTTTTGCTCGGAAAACACTGTTTAGCACTGTTAACAGTTCCAGCTATGTTTCCAGAGTTACTGTGTTGCAAAGGATTGTATTTTTTATCACAATCCCAGGAAGTTTATGAGCGCTGCACATAACAGGTGGCATCAAGACATGGACCTCCAATTGGCTATACATATGTGGAAACACACGGGCTGTATATTCTTCAACAGAAATATTTTCTTAATAAAAAGTGACGCTCTTACGACAACATGATGACAATGAGAATTCTGATTTCCTGTCGCTGAAACGAAATGATTGCTTAAACACTTCTGCTGTGCACACGAAGACAGTGCTCAGACATGAAATACGCACCTGTTTAACCCTGAACAGCTTTACTGTGACAACCTTCTATCACTGTACAGATACCAGTATTTCGGTCATTCTCTCGCTTGTCAAAAATTATAAACACTTGTTTAGGAGAAATGACAAATATCGCAAAGAGAAAAAAATGTAGTTGTATAAGGTAGCTATTGTATAAATAATAATAATAAATAGATAAAGGTAATAAACATATACGTTGAATCTCATTTATGTCAGTGTTTGTAGTTGCTACAGAGCATAACTATTGCATTTACTTGTGCAATACCAGCACCGGCTGATGCTGGCTAGCTATTGGCTGTTGTTAGCTACATCCTCGTGTGACAAAAATAATGCATGCGTACTATTCTGGGTATGCCTCATTTCTTTGGAACCCAGTGACAACTAGCCTCAAGGAAGCTTGCCGCAAGTACTTGTAATACATTGGACCAAACGTTAATCGGTGCCCATCGACGAAATCCCCGCGTTACGTCCTGCCCACGAGAATAACTCAAGAAACGAGCCGCGCAAAGATAACGTGATTTTCTTGCATTGCTAGAGGACTCATCGATGTTTGCTTTTTTGACCATCTTGCTAACGCTGTTTTCATTTGTCAGCTCATATTAAACGACCGAATATTTGTGACCTACCACGGGATCCCGGTCCTTGCAAAGCACGTATATTGTCTTGGTTTTTTGATGGACAAACAAGTAGCTGCAAAAAATTCTACTACGGAGGCTGTGGCGGGAACAGGAATCGTTTCGATGCGAAAGACATGTGCAAAGTGACCTGCCGTCGTAAGTACAGAAGGTTTTACTTGCTAACTAGGTCTGTTGGGTTATGTCAGTTATTATGACCGGTAATGCAGCAGTGTCTAATACGTTGCAAGAATGACATCGATAGATTATGCTGCAACCGGAGACAAACGATGTTTCGGGGAGCTTGATCTACCATGCCTGCATACCAGCGTACCAGTGATACGCAGTCTATTACAATTTAATGAATACAAGCGCCACCCACAGCCATTATTGTCCCTCCCAGCAAAAGTTTCCACAGACGTTCAACTAATCAAATTTGCTCATTTCTTAGACGTCAAGCATCTGTACAGCGTTTCTGATAGTTGATGTCCCCTTAAAGACACGTGTTCTTGTGACTGGTATCAAGCTGAAAGCGTCAACGTTCTAGGCGAATTTCAACTGCGATTCTGTTATCACTGCTTAGTCAAAGCTTATTTTTTAGGCAGGAGTGACGAACTTTTAGTTCTCGATATGCGTAGTATTTACATTTGCGCAAAAATTGTGCTTATGGATCGAAGGCGAACCAGCTTTGGCCATTACCTTAGATAGGTGATTAACAAGCGCACTACGCTTGTCTGGGCGCACCTTGTGTTTATTCTTAGGTTATGCACTCTAAGGAAAAAAGTCATTGGATTCTTTTAGGGGCGAAGCTCCTTAAAGCGGCACCCGTTCGTCCCTCGTCGTAGTCGTAGTCGTAGTGCGTAACCAGTCTTACGCTTTGACCTCCAAGGTGGTGCCGGTGGGAGATTTCTCCTGTGCGTTGTTGAACAATAAAAAATTCGCAGCGTGCGCGTTAACTAAAAGCCGAATTCTTCTGTCTCTCATTCCCCATTAGCAGCCATTGGCATTTCTCCTGTGCGTGATTAAACAATAAAAATTTTGTTCAAAACGCCGTTGATTGATGAAATAAACCAACGAAAGACGCCAGATGTTTTCTAAAAGCAAAACGAAAAGACGCCAGATGTTTCTAAAGCAAAACGAAAAGACGCCAGCTGCTTAACGAAAGACGCCAGGTGTTTTCTAAAGCAATGGTTTTATAATCAAAACCATATCGCGATACAGGTTTGTAGTTGACGATGCTCGTTGCCGTCGGTGTGTGCTCGTATGGATAAGGATGCCGCTGCAACCAGTGCAAGAACCACTTAGCTTACATTTCACCGACCACAAAGCGGTCATAATGAAAGGACAACGGAAACCAGCAATAAAAGTTTGATAAAACATTTAATCAATCGTTTCACGTCAATTTTATCGGGCGAATTAACGGAAGAAATTTCACGGTTTAACCGATGATTACTTCCAGGAGCTTCGCCCAATCTCATCATCATTCACCTCGTGGATCTGCCGTCAATTTTTTTGAGAGTTCTGGCTTGCAAGGTATATAACTCTCTTTAAAAAGGCGCGTCAACCCGCATTGGGGGTTATCATACCTTCTTCTGAGAGTTTTGTGACCCACAAAAAAGGTAACGCGCCTCTTTAACGAGACTCATATACGTGGAAAGTCAGGACTACTCGACATAAGTCACACATACTCTTATTTTTCTTAAACTGTAACCGACCGCGGCACGATGGTGCAAAGTTCGTGGAGTAGGTTTCTCTTTTTGTGTACTTTCCTTCGCGTTGCAACCTATCACAGACCAATGTGATTTGTCAAGCTTCTTAATTCGAAGGCGTCGAAGTGCCCCTCTTCTTTGGGTGTTAGGTTACTGGCAAATTTCTATCCCAGGAAGAATGAAACATAAACTTAAAATTTTCGCTCTTCAATGTTCCTCGATTTCATTTTTTTTTATAATCGTCATGAAATCTTTGCGCTGATATTGCGGGTACGTGCACATGGTTTCATCTTAGGGAAGTATTCGTTTATATTTTTGAAGAAGAAAGAGCGAGAAAGATGCTGAACAATCCCTTCATTGTCATGGATAGCAAACAGCACTCAGCGTTAGTTTCCCGAACTAGTGAACGCTTCCCCATTTTTTCTTGCATGCTAATAATTTTTTTATCCTCATCAGCATCTGTGTATGTTCTCAGGTAAGCTAATGTGGTTGCTTTTCCTTTAGCTCATAAAGGAAGACCGAGCTATTGTGACAAAAGGCCAGAAACTGGTCCTTGCAAGGCACGTATACCAGCTATGTATTTTGACGGATTGACAAGTACCTGCAAATCATTCACCTATGGTGGTTGCGGCGGCAATAAGAATCGCTTTCCTACCGAAGAGGCGTGCCTCAAAACATGTCGACGTAAGTACGCAAAGATATTCGCTTCTCCGTAAAAAAAAAGATATGCTGCGTTGTAGTTCTAAACATGATAGCAGCATAGCTGCCTATAGTAGTATTTTGTAGTTCAGACATAGCAGGGTTAAATTGATGTCTGTTTCTGGAATAGTTCGATCACTATGCATTGTGACGGGAAATGAGCGTTATTATAACTACACTCTAAGAAAAAAACAACAAAATTAATTTTTCTAGTGGCTCCTCACTTGCCCCATTTATAAGTCTCATTATACGCACTCGCTTACTCTCTTTTGGATGAATATACTCTCTGAAAAGAGCGTTTACGTGATTCATCAAAACGGGTGTTATATGTGACAAGTCTGGACTCACCAAAAACAGTAAAAAGGCTCTTCTTTGCGACTGTAGAGCGTACCCATTGACAGCCATTCCCCTAGCGACACCCCGCAAGCGACTCATATAATGTTTCTGAAAACGTAAAAACAACTAGCTGTCAGCAGCGACCGAAGCTGCAACGTTCGAATAACACGTCTGATGCTTCACAAATTAAACTACCGCGGTGTACATTGCCTAAAAAGTGGACGGAAAGATAACCGCCGCCGTAGCGCCGTAGCTCTATTGGTAGAGCATCGGACACGTTTTCGAAGGTGCCAGGTTCGGTTTCTGCCAGCGGCAAGGGTTCTGCTCGTCCACTTTACTTTCTTCATATTTCTATTATATTTATTAAATATATCTTCCCCTATATTTTTCTTGGCTTGCTTGTCTTTGGTTCTCATTAAGTTTGTTTCTAACAAAGAAAAGCGAGTCCTTAAATTTACCTTTTCGTCCTGCTTAACGAATTGTCCGTAACAGATATACTTAGAACTTCAAGTACACAGTAACAACCATTTTTCGTTATATATATCGTGTTCCCCACGCACTTCACGAGTCAGTGCAATAGTTACGCTATTCAGTCTGGAATTCTATTTAGTTTTCCACATGACCTTCCCATTGATATTCTTTCCCGGAAACAAAGTTATGAAATATTTTATTGTGAAAGCAAATAATGGACACTCTCGAGGGGTTTTTGCCGTCAGCGTCGCCATCGCTGTCATGTTCTGTATAAAGTCGAAATTGATAACATGTCCCCGTGCATCGTTTCGCCTGCGAGTAACAGCGCGCGAGCGGGGGTGGTGCACGCGGCTGCAGCAAAGATCAAAAAGCCGGCCCACCTCCGTCGCTCGGAGGGCGCATGCGATAACATCCCCCCACGTGATACACCGGCCGCCGAATGCTGCTCAGGTAGAGAGGAAACGCCCAGGCCGTATAGAACCAGCACAAAGAAACGCGGGGAGGAGGGGGGGAGGGACAGGTTGATGTAGTTGGAGCAGCCTCTCTGCACTTTGATTCTAAGGGCGCGGTCACGATCGTGGGCGCGCGCTTTATGTCGGCAAGGCATCAGCGGACAGCTCATATACTCTTCTACATACTGCATTCTCAACGCGAAGAGACTGCGCGAAAGGCGCATCTCTGCCTGGAAACCCCGCATTCTCTGACCCCAGTGTTTTGTAGAGTTACGCGATATCGCATCCAAAAAAGGCTGCCAGCCTTACATCGTATAACATTACAGTTTGTTCCTATCGCATCCATTGCGTCGCCCTTGGGGTGTCAAACTGTAATGTCTGGTACCATGGCTCCACGGCTTCAGTGGCTTAAGCCAATCTTCACACTCACGGAAATCGCTGTTTCTTATGAACCTTCTATCGGTCAGGCATTTTATCGATCATGAAAGGAACCCACTCGTTTGATGGGTAGCTTAATGTCTAGTTGTGGAGACTTGTTGAAGCAGAAATAGAGAACACTGTTTAACAGCATCTATGCCGTGAAAGTCGTCGCACATATCTTCAACCCCTGTTAGTGCGCCTTTTAAAAATAGTTATTCCTATATCATATTCTCTGCACAACAATTGTGCTTCTTGTTAGAATACGGCTTGTATCTACATGCAGCGGTATATTTCAAATTCTATGAAACTGATCAGAATTGTTCTCAAGCTGTTTAATTTTTGATATGGAGACATAGCGATTGAAATGTTTTTACTGCATTTAAAATTGATGCTCTCAAGAATACTGTTTCCTGCGCGTCTTTACAACCACGTTACCCCTACCTTTAGTAAACAATTACTTCATTATCAACGCATTATCTTTGCTGGGCTTTTCTTTGGTCATATTTGGCTGCTCCGCGACCACGACGATATCATGCCTCTCAACCTCACCCAATAATACGGAAGCGTGAAATTCCCACTGCCTATACTACAGCTAATAATAACAATTATATTAAATGCGAATGCATTTCTTAGTCGGGCTATGTCAAGGCGCATCCGGCGGCGTCCGCGCGCCGGCAGGTGTTATCTCGCCGCTCTCACTCCCTCTCCCATAGCAACAGCTGCGGGCGCGAGCGCTTATCCTCGCCCCTAGCAACCGGAGCATGTGGTGCGAGAGAGTGTAGGAGAGGGTAGGTGCAGTGCTTCGCCGCTCCTTCTCTCGCCGTTCGCTCTCTCTCCTCCCTGCGCCCCACTCTACCGTCCGCTCGCGCCTCACTCTCGACCGTTCGCTGGCTGGGCGCCTCTCAAGGCGATGGCAGAAGTCGGTGCATTCGCATTTCCTCACGATTCCCTTCGGGGAGGTGGGGGGCATTTTTTTTGTACAGAGTTGCGTGTCAAAACTAAGATATGATAATGAGGCACGCGGTAGTGGACGCGGCTTCGGAAATTTCCTGAACCAGGGGCTCTTTAACATATGCACCTAAGTTTATGCAAACTGGACACATACATTTCGGCTTCATCAAAATGAGACCACCCCCGACGGGATCTGACACCCGTCTTTCGAGTCGGCAGCTGGCCGAGACACTGAAACTAATATACAACCACGGGGGCTTTCCTAATGTCATTATTCAAACTATACGACGACACTGTTCATTTCATGAGATTTCGACATTTTTGACGCGTAGTGTTCTATTCCTACGTACGTCCATCTTATGGAGACAGTTTGTTACTGTATTGTTCTTGTTCTTTTTTTTTGTTTCTTTGCTGCATCGGAAACAATTGCAGCACCATATATATTGGAGACTGTGCAGCTTAATAACGCATTAAAAAAAGAGAAAAACAGTACTCTCGTTGGATTTCAACAGATGACATGAATTAAAGTGAATGAGAAGTTATTCCTACTCAGTGCTCCAACACATAGTTTTCATAAATGCCCTCGTAAAGCCTTTTTCTGTTTACTTCTCACTAACGATAATTTTGTACTACTTACCGAATTTCATCTGTGCACAAGAAATGCAGTGGGTATAAAATGTTTTTTGCCGGGCTAATTTCTGTATTTTTTTCTTTCAGCTCCAATAAGTCCTTGTAAGTTACCACGTGATCCTGGGCCTTGCCAATACCGTGTACCATCTTGGTATTTTGAAAGTACCACAAAGCTCTGCAAGCATTTTGTCTACGGTGGTTGTGGAGGGAACGAGAATCGATTCCCATCAGAAAAACTGTGCAAAACGAAATGCCGGCGTAAGTACGGAATGCTCTTCGTTTTCATAAAAACACAACGTTATAGTTATTGAAAAATGCGTGCTATTACGACCAATCGAAGAACACCGGTGCTTTGCAAAGCATAAATACGTACGCAGCGCGAAAAAGAACATAGATACAAGGACCTGACGAGGACCTTCGTGCATACCTGTCTGCGCTGTGCAGTGGTCATGCAAACTGCATCACTTTAGTAAAACTATTGTAGATAGACAAAGTTAAATTTAAGTTCCCTCAGTTTGAATAACCTGCGCTTAGAGCATTCTCCGAATTGCATTATGGAGAGTCACAAGAAGGCATCGCTGAAGAGTGGTGTTTCAGTAGTTTTCAGTGCGCCGCAAGAACACTCCAGAATTTTGCCGCATGCATGGTGAATACCGCGGAGGGTGCTCGAGCTTGTGAAGAAAAGCATGTCACACGTTTTTGTTGATGGCTTTGTTGCAGTGGTTTATTTGTTTACCATGTCGCGACAAGTGCTGCATTGGTCTGAAGGACGTTGTTTGAAAGACCCTTTGAGGAAACACCTGGGAAGCTCTCAGTGCTCCAGCGGCTGGTGGCCATCTGTCTAGCCATTAACAAAGGCGAGTGGGCACCGCACAGTACCACTGCACTTGCGTTCTCGGGTGGTTACGAAAAGGGTTGCCGTTGGTGGCTACATTGCGCCAAATTGGCTATTTTTGGACCCCGTTGGCAACGAAAATTTCCAGTTGGCGCCATGGCTCTTTTTTAAACTTGTGGTTTTACTTATTCAAAATGATTTTATTTATTCATCAATAGTAAAAACTCTGTTGATGCCGCTTCTGTTCTATTTGGCTAGAAATTCGGCGATAATATCAAATGACATGGCTACTTTGGCTACTTTTGGCGTGAGTTCTGGCGCCTTTTGATGTCCACCCAACGGCAACCCTGGTTATGGAGAGAGTAAGGTAGGGAAATATTTGAAACGGATTGCCTGAACATGAAGGATTGCCTGAAGTTAACCTGAACTCTCCGATCTATGTGGTGCTACCGATATTTAGTATTCCTGTGACTTACTAGTTACTCTTCACAGGATTTCTTGAAAGACAGAGTATTTACATTCTGATTTCAGAACAGTGTATTGAAATGCTAGTCGATCGGTTAGGGAGTAAACCTCAGCACAAGTAAACTGACAGTGTACGCGGCAAGTGTCAATCAGTATCTGCAATATGTCACATTCTTCTTTCTAAGAAAACCCTACACTGATACCATGTAGAGAGAAGCCGTCGTGAAATCAGAAAATATTCACTTTTAAAAAAAAGTATTGTCGCTCGTCATCATTTCAGGGCACCTTTAAAACTTTTATGAGCCTCTTGTGAGTGGATTTCTGCATTGAAAGATTTTCGGGTTTTTATACATATTTTGGAGAGTTGAAATATATTTCTTCATTCTTTGCAGCTGCGAAACAAGAAGAGCTTATCTGCAGCCGAGAGCTACACACTCGAAGCTGTATGAAGGGTATGCAGTGGTACTTCAACGCCTCACTTGGCTTGTGCCAGAAACTTCCGCTTAGAAAATGTGCAACCAGTGCTAATAAGTTCGAGACGTGCGTACATTGCATTGAAAGGTGCACAGGTAAGTCCTAACTCTGCGTTAAAAACGTGTCTCTTCTTTGACGCATTTCATTTTGCCTAAGATTCATTAAATCACAATAAATCATTCACCGCTCAAGACCGTCTTTCGCGCTTCCTATCCTCGTTTACCAAGCAAACATCGACTCAGTAAATGGTGACATACTGACCATCTCTGTGAGTTCGTAAAATAACGAGCGTTTTATTTTCAAGCTTAATTTTAGTGCGGGGTATTGTTTCTAGCTTGAGTTGAGCTGACTCGACTGCTGTGTATGGATCGTAGCTGTACATGCTTGCATTGCGAACACTACTTTTGACTGCATGATTTAATCACAAAGTTTCGTCAGCGTGGCCAAAGCATTTTTAATAAGTCGAGTTCAGTGCCATCAAAGCTGTGGTAATTCGATATATATATATATATATATATATATATATATATATATATATATATATATATATATATATATATATATATATATATATATATATATATATATATATATATCTCCTGGATTGAACAGAAAGACAATGCAGCTTTTTAGCCAGGAAGTTCGAAAGTTGGTTGATCAACCTTGTCTAATTATTCAATTACGCAAAACACGAAATATATTGCGTCCTTACTTCATCAGCAACACGCATTTGATCGCGTCAGCAAAGTGCATCGACATATTTTTAAACTCTGGCTCGAAGTAGCTGATGCACCTTGTATAACTTAGCAGCGATACATGCACTCGACGTTGCACAGCTTGAAAACTTGTACACCGATCTGTTTCTGACTATACTTTCCTAAGGTTTTTTTTTCTTTGCTTCAGGTTTGACGGCACAGAAGACTTGCCACGAAATTATCAAACGCCTACCTGGCCGCGGAAACCCAGAATAAGCCAACTGTTGGGTGTCCCTCACGAAAAATTTCAGGGCTGGATTTTACCTACTAAAATGAATCATTTCCCTGCGAAGCATGTGCAAAATATTGACGACTACTCTTGAAATGAGAACAATGAGCAGGAGGCATGTTTCTAAGTTACACAAATTAATATATACTATAATCGCTGATAACTTTTCTTGACAATGAAACCAAACCGCGCGTATCCTACCGTAAGTCAATGTAGACCCCCCAATTGCATCTGTATTTTCTGCGTGAGAGGTAAAAAACTTCGAGAATCCGGTGGGACTTGAACCCGGGCCCTTCGCGTGGAAGATGAGTTTCCTACCACATAATCGCGCAGTTTTTAGATGCGAAGCATCTTATGCTCGGGGCTTTGTCCGTCCCTCCCGCGTCCCGCGTCCCCCGTCCGCCGTCCCGCGTCCGGCCACTTTCATGAAGTAGGGAAGCACCCATTATGCGAACCAGAACACTGTAGTAATATGAAGGCCGTCAACCACTACCACAGTCATCAGAGTCATGGCCGAGAGCACAGAGAGGCTGCTTAGCAATGGCTAGGCAGGTGGTGTCTGTCGCCCAGGTTGACCCCATTCGTTGATCTTGCTTGCATGTGTTTTTTCTGTTTCTGGCTGTGCGCCACACACACGTAGACAAGAAAATTGGGGGACGCTTAAGCTTCGCCTTAAAGAGTCGAACGCGATAGCAATATCCTGTCCCTAGTGCGTACTTCAATCACTTAGCGCATACTATGTCAATGGGTGGCATGCTTTAAACCACGAGCAATTATGCGCGGGAAATGCGGGAAATGTTTTCGAACTTGTTATGCACCCACTACGTGGTCTTAAGGGAATAACGGGCAGTAACGTGTGTGCCTTTTGTAATGGGTGGGCGGCTTTGAACCACAATGTCGTTATGATATTCACATCTTCTGACGCCTGATGGCAATGTACGCTTGTACCACGCAATATTACTGCGATATTACATGTTGTATTGTGGCGCCTGTATACAGGACGCGTGTGTTTGTAAAGCATGAAAGTTATTTTCACTGCATTTCCAAGCAGAGGAAGTTATTTTCAATGTAATCCCAAGCGGAAGCGTGGCTGTGCATGGAGTCTGACGCATGCACAGCCACGCTTCCGCTTGGGATTACATTGAAAATAACTTCATCTGCTTGGAAATGCAGTGAAAATAACTTTTATGCTTGGTAGAACACCTGCTTGCCACGCAAACAGCCCGGGTTCGATCCTCATTCGGACCCGGAAATTTTTATTATTTATTTTATTTGCATCTTTCTCGAATTTTTCGGTCACGGACAAGATGATGATTTTTCGCTCACAAGCAACGAAGCCGACACCGACGCCGGAATTTCTGCGAAACGAGCTCTTTAACGCTGTCGCGTTAAAATGCGGGAAGTTTGCACTAAGCCGCACAAAGCTTGGTACAGCGAAGCAAGGGCCCATCGTCGCTCGTACTCCTCATCGACCGACACGTCTAGCTTCGAAATACGCGGCTTCGTACTCGGGAGTACGCACTTCCTTAGGTCGCCCTATGGCTGTCTCCGCATGATCGAGTGCTTCCAAGCTACGCACTGTAGAGCGAAGGTTGCGCGCGATGTCTCCGCCATCGGTGGGCGTGGCTTAGCTACCACGCATGCACGGCTTGGACAGGTGATGCGGTATCTGGTCCTGATGATTGCTTCCTCTTTCTTTCTATTTTATTTTCTATCTCTTTGCGCCCCCATGCCATGAAACTGCCATGGGGTGCCAGGCGCGTGGTCTTCATCCGTCGCTATCAACGCCACCTAAAGAAACTTCGTCAAGGCCGGAAAGCTCCTCGAGTGACGTGTCGCCAATGGGCTGACAGTTTGGCTCACGTGAACTACCTAGTGAATGAGATTTGTTCGATTAGTACTCCTGTTATTTTAGTGATATGTGTTTTTACACGAATAGCACTGCGTGCTTCAAAGTATTAGCGCACGCACTTCGTTTTACTTTTGAAATATTGTATTGCAGACACTCGCGCACTCATTTATTGGTGAGCGCGGCGAGTTTACTTTTACTGGACTTGTCTTATTCGTCTTCTTTTTTCTGAGTGAGACATCGGCACAATTTTTTTGCAAAAATATTCGAGCTGCACCACAGCACATGCTTTATCAGAAGTTCACTATCCAGTTCATTTTCAGGGTGATCAGTATCTTCGAACTCGTCATCTACGAATAAATTTTAGCGTCAACTCCGAGTCTGTACCGCGCTGCCTGTGAGCATTTAAAACTCTGGCTTCTTTGTAAGTTGTTCAACAACATGGTTGTGTGCAACTGTGTTCACATCTGACATCGCAGGCTAAACAGGACCTCATGTACCGATTTTCTTCACGATGCTGACAGGGGACGTGTGGGTGAAACATTTGCTCTTTTATTCCCGGTTAATGGGTCTTTCCATATGTCAGATTTTAGCTTCTTGAGGGTCACATGAAGTGCGTGCTCTGTCACATACGATATCACACTTAAAGCGACCTTCACTTTTATATTGCTTGGGTAGTCAAGACGATGTTCCAGCCTGTTCGCTGTATGCTTGCTCCTTCTTGAAACTCCTCCCAGTTTCAATAGTCCTTCGAGGGTCTTTCAGGGGACTGTGCCAACTTGTGGTCGTGTGTTTTACAGGCGAAGCTCCTTTTCGCCTTCGTGCAGCTGCCGGGTAGATACGTCGTGATGGAACCCAGCCAGGCACCTGTACCTCCCAAAGCGATGTTCAAGAACCCCTGTCTGAAATTCACCGAGGAGAGCAAAGTACATGTCTACCTCATCAAAACAGTACCTGAAAATCTCCACGATCGCTTCCGTTTTCTGGTGATGAGCACCATGGGTCCGTCACTGAGTTTACAAGCGCTCGTATTTCCTATCTGCAAGGCCCCCCAGCCGATCCAGAAAGTCCCAGGAAGAAAGCAACAAACACAGTCATAGTAGTATCTGCAACGATGCAACACACAACACTTGAGTGGTCGCATCTGACAGGCTGGTCACGCACCGTCGAACTGGCACACCACAAAAAAGCAGCACACATCACAAGTTCGGAACGACCGATGGTACTCAGACAGTAATGTAACATTAGCTTTTCTATTGCAGCTCAAAACCGCGAACTCAGCATGAAATGCCAGTCAGCACGTGAGGAATTCAATATTGCCACACGTGTTCCTTTCTTTCTACTTTAATGTTACCGCCCCATTATAATGTAAGTGCTGCCTTGCGCAAATCGCGCCCGAATGACTGAGATCTAGATAATCTTAGAACCTCCGATCAGATTACGTGTTCAACGCGCACATTACAGTGAGTTCTGGAACTTACGCTGCCGCTAGCGATAACGCTAGAATCTTCGACAATACATGTGTAAAATCCCACGCACTTGACCGCTCGCATATTATGTACTTGTTGACACCATCTTCCCGCAGCATTCACGATACGCTGTGCACAGGTATATGCTAACAACTTTACCTACCCCAGCAGTTAAATCCTGATCATGGGCGTTAGTCATAGCGATGGAGATGTGGCACTAAGCTTCAACATTGGTGTATCGACGTCAAACGGTGCTATAGCTGCAAAACTTGAATAGACATTGTACAAGCTCTGGTATATTACTACACAATAAGCACTACTTCTGTGAAGACACATTTAACTTTCGTGTTCTACCGACTCCTATCACGGAGGGACCAAGAGGAACTGCGATTCGCTCTATTTAATTCATTTCAAAAGCTTCAGCAGTTCCCTCTCCAAGTTTGGCGGCGCTTCTTTTTTCCATTGTACGCCAACAAGCATCGGCTCCAATCTCGATATCGCATCGGCGGCTTTCCATGAAACTCCTGAGCGGTGAGGCACTTCAATGTCGAACTGGCGTAGCCGCAGACCCACCGTCCGACTTATCTTTTTATCTCCGCCATCTTCAGAAGTTGGGTAAGTGCACCGTGGATTGAGTAGAACTTGAATTTGCTATTTCACAAGTGCGAATGGAAATATCGAATACTCTTTAGGACAGCCAGTGCTTTTTTTTCCTTGCTGTTGTGTTTCTTTGTACACTTCCACTTTGTCCAACGTGTAGCTGTGGTAACCAATTACGTGAAGTTGGTTATTACTCTGTTCACTTTAATCTCGGTGGTAGAGAATAGCTCCTGTTCCGTAATTCAATGCACCAGTATTGAGCTCGAATGACAGAGCAGTATTTGCTTGTGTAATGACTTGGTCCGAAGATATAACTTGTACCAGTCTACTGTAGGCTGCTTCACTGTTAAATGTCAAACAAAATGGTACGTATTTTTGCGTTAGTCTTCTCAAACACTTACTTTTAAAAGCATAGTCTTGAATAAATGCTCTGAAACAACTGGCCAGCCCATAAACACACGTACTAAGTGGACGTCCAAGGGCACGCGAGTTATGCGATGTGGGTCACTCAGTTTTTCTTGGTGTTTTCCGTAATGCCTCCCAGTACTCCACCCATAAAAATCCCCTTGTTCTTAAACAATTCGCTTTGCTTAATGTGGGCATTTAGGTTGGCTTCTGGCAGAATTATGGTATCCTGTACCACGTATTCTTGATGAAGAAGTTCGCTTTTAGAATAAACGATATCATTCACGTAGCCTCTACAGAAGGTTTCGATGAAAGGCGTAGACCCGTATTGATCGTTTTCTGGAATCAGCTGAGCGAGTTCGTTCGTGCGAAATGCAGCCTGTTTTAATCGTAGATATCAAATGGGCTTATAAGTGTGTGTACTACTTTGTATTCTGTTGAAGTGGTACTTGCCATAAGCCTTTACAGAGGTCTAGCCTAGAAAACCGGGTACCACTGCCTGTGTTCTCAATATTTCCATCTATTCTAGGCATACGAAAGAGAGCAGGATGCGTCTGGTTGTTGTATATGTCACACAAAAGCGAAGAAACCCGTCATATCTCGGAAGGCGTACACAAGAAGCCGAAATCCCGGCAGACTTTCTCTGTGGCGGCTTGAGCACAAACAGATTACCTGCCGGCATACAGGCCGTTGCTATTTTTTCTCGAGAGAATGCTTCCATTGCACGCTCACAGTGACATGCAAGAAACAATGCGTTCAAAAGGGTATTCAGTTACGTAGTACAAAAGCACTTGAATCCAGGATGTCGGACATGCTGCACGTTAAGCATGTCCTCCACTGGTTAACGGGACAATGGCGGGACGAAGAGGGATAATTTTGCTTCTTTTGAACATCTGCTTCTTCCAATGTAAGATATCTCTATTTATGGCCGATAAGCTCCTTTGTAATATGACAGACGTGCACTAATTGTACCCATTGCTTCATGCTAGACTCACTATACTCTTCAGTATGCTCTATAAAGAAGTACTCAAGAGAATGAAAGAGCTGAGTGCAACACTAAGCTAAAATTTACATTTTAGAAAACAGATAAGAGAATAACACCCTGTAAGTGCTGCACTGTACCACTGCTCTCTTTGTAAACGGAATACTCACTCCTATACGAAATGCTTTATAGACAAGATCGCTTTTTTTTGCTTAATTTGAATGAGGGATAGCTTTGCTGGTTTCCCGTCTGCAAAATGGGAGCTATCTACGAGAAAAGTGTGCTATGCTTACGTTTATTTGTTTCATTTTTCTTTCAAAGCTGGCGCATCCCGGCTTCGCTGCTGGCAACCTAAAGTTGTTGGACGAGGTAACAAGTCGATACCATCGTGGTTCTACAACATATGGACGGTCCAATGCACAGGTTTCATCTACAAAGGCTCTGGAGGAAATTTGAACAGATTCAAAACGGAGGAAGAGTGCAACGATGTCTGCTTACGTAAGCAATTTTTTCTGCATCAAATTGCGCGTTCTTTTTTTAAATAGCGTTACCTGTAACCATGCTGAATTCCACGAGGAACGAGAAACAACCCCTCCATTGCTGCAATTTTTTTAAAATAGACAATGACAACCCGTACATTTTTCGGAAATTCGTATGTAACTCGCACTTCTTAACACGTGACTTTGTGAGTCTTCCGCATCACGTCACACTTTGTGCTAGTTGAGCCAACGGTAGCACTGCGCATGCAATGCACATCTGTGGTCAAAAACTGTTACAACAACCTCAAAGAAGCCAATGAAAGCGAACACGAAGATATTAGTCTTGTGCGAGACCAACGTGGACGCTTGTGATTTTCGGAATTCTCGATGACCTGAGTTAAGCGCTACAAGCCTGAAGAGGATTTGTATGTTGCCAACATCGTAAATCATATACACCAGGGTACTTGGTAGATTTGGTTTCGCAAATGGCTTTCGCTCGTATTTATAACCCGTCAGTGCGCATTTTTTGTCGTAAAAAACCTAATTTCCGATTTCACTACGCTAAAATAGAGCATGAAACACACCCCGTCTGCAAACTGACCCGCATACAGTCAAATTCGCAAAAAAAATATATAGTACTAGTTATGGTGCCAC
The DNA here is from genome assembly GCA_030522465.1 of Rhipicephalus appendiculatus. Taxonomy (NCBI): domain Eukaryota; kingdom Metazoa; phylum Arthropoda; class Arachnida; order Ixodida; family Ixodidae; genus Rhipicephalus; species Rhipicephalus appendiculatus. Next base: position 20,049 of record JALIZH010013173.1, read on the forward strand.
ATTGCCGCATGATTTCGGGAAGTGCTGAAAATTTCGAGCATTTCACGTTGCTAACAATTTGTCCTGCCCAATGAATATGCCAGGAAATTTTCTTTCTTTTACTATTGATCATCGTGAATATAATATAAGTCAAATCCTGTCGATTTTCTCCAATTCTTGTTTTTTTTTGTGCCATTCACGTACAGTGTGAAAAACAATGGTGACTGAGGCCAGTATTGTTTAGTACTTGATGGATTTCCACAAATTCTTTGCATACCCGGGTTTCTGAAACAATTCTGACTTGATGATATTGGTATATCTCTTTCGCCAGTTCCGCTATATCGTCGTCTACGCAATCGTGATTGAGGATTATGCATAGCACTTTCGGGACTTCGTTCTCCTAAGATCGTTAGATATAATTACGCCTATAAAAATTTACTTGGACCCACCCAAATATCTATGCGCTGAGTGAGTACAAAAAAACCTAACGTTAGCATCCCGCTTCGAAGGATATCATCAAGCAGAGCCCGATTCTACACTTTCAACAGTGGTTGCTGTCATTTTCGGTATTTGTGTCTTACTTTCCTTATGTTGTACAAGTAATCCGCACAAAATGTTTCACACTCTAAGAAAATAGTTCTTAAAAGTAACTTTTCCCGCCACTTATGTAATTCTCACAATACAACTCTCTCTCTCTCTCAAGAGATGCGTTATCTATCTTTTGGAGAGCCGTGGAACACCGGACCCTGGGAAGGAGAGTTATATATTCACACTTATATACGTGACGAAAAAGAGTAATGAAATTTTGCGTTCTTATAATGCAGTTTCTGCAACTTTCTGGCGCTGTGTCTGCCAATCTCCATCTTTGAGCAAGATCTCAAGCCGAAGGAACATGCTTTGGTCGCTAAGTGAACACGTCATGCATGACTCGCCAATGGCGAAACGCGTCCCACCAACAAAACCGTGTCCGAAAATTCTGGAATTTTTAGTTAGCTGGCCCACCTTTCCGGCCAACTGCACCATTTGCAACTCCAACGTGTGAGTTCTTATCCGATGCATTAGTGATACCGTTCAGTGCCTGCACGAGTTCGTGCACCCTTTATTTTTCTTGTGCCGGTGCATGTCAACATAAACGTACTACTATGCCCTCGGTCGTTTGAATGGCCTTTGTTTTCCGCGCATCCCTCAAAGCGACATGTATGAGTTGCCTTTTTATAGGCTGTAGCGCGAACAGTAAAAGCGCGTGTCCTTGATCTATTTATGGTCTACATATATCGCTGAAATCCCTGCCTTTCTGTCTCACCACCACTTGTCTCTCAGCAACCTGCCTTTTATAGCGAAATATTTGTCATGCCACAACAGCCGATTTTGGGGCCGTAGCTATCCGCCGCCGCTGCTGCCACTGTCCGTAACCCTTCTCGCGCACGAAAATATCTAGCATAGAGTGCGATTGGCGCCCAGGTACTCTACATGGCCGTCGAGCATGATGCCACAGAGGCTGAGCCACGCCGGGGCTTTCATCTCCTTCACAAACAAAATTAAGGCAGATTCGCTCTGGTACAACCAACCCTGAAGGAACAGAGGAATTGGGCGGCCTTCCTTAGCACACCATCGAAGCTTAGTGTAGAGATCCCCAGTTAAGCCTATATATGGGCCCATGAGCATAGAAAGGCACATTCAATTCTGGGATAGCCAAGTTGAGCCAAGGAAAGCGAAGTTGAGGCTCTCTTTCTCTATTTGCCTCTCTCTTTTTCCTCCCTTCCTTTTCTTTCTTTCTTTGTCCGTATATTTAGTTCTCTCTCTTTCTCTCTCTCGATGAGTTTCTTTCTCTCGCTCTGCTTGTTTTTCTTTCCCTTTTCTTTCTCGCTTGCTTTTTTTTCTGTTGCTCTGTACATTTCTCTCATTCTCTCGCCCATAGCAACGCAATCATATGGCTCCCATGGAAGCTTGTTCCGCAAGCGTGCCTGGAGTATTTCTTGCAAACAGACCCTCTACAGTTGCCACGTCGGGCAAGCAATCGTGTTAACGAATGCAATAGAGCGTGGTAGAAGAGTCACATTAAAAGCCTACGTCACAGGTTGCGAATTACGAAACGAATAGAGGGTTTAATGCTTCGAACCCACTACACAAGGCTAAACTATAATTCTTCTTCGTCATCAGTCAGAGCACCGAGAAAGTGCACGAGATGCCTAATGGAAGCGTAGCGAATGCATCGCTTGTCCGCAAAATGACGAATAATGGCATAGTGGTGACTTGTCCAGTTCGAAAAATTGTGATTATTTTTCGTGTAGTGGGTACCTTGCAAATGTAGCTGTAGTAGTTACCCCGGGCTCTAGAAAGGCCGCTCCTCTAGCTTTCGCTACGACTATACTGCGTATTCCGCGCAGGCATGGTGTTTTTTCGACTCACCGAGTCTGAAGAGAAACTGCTTTGAGTTTAGAATTTCTTAATGTGATGCTACTCTGGCCACCCATTTTCGGGTTTCCGCTTGCTGCTGTGGATTCCTTCAATGTGTGTGGCACTAAACATTTTGTGTGCTTTATTATCGTCCATTCTAATTCCCGTCAACCCTTTAACGACTGGAACATTGCATTTTCATGCACAATCATTTGAAAAAATAATTTATAGTAAGGCGAAAGCCTTAAACGCCGCATCAAACGCGAAAATCGACCAGCGTCCCTCGTCCGCGTCTCCCGTCGTTGGCGTCCCTACGAGTTATGCAAAGACATCACCTGATGACGTCATCATGACGTCAGAAATCGCCAAAATTTGTGACGTCATTGCGGTGTCATCGTGATATCACAGCAACGTATCGTGACGCAACGCCACACGATGGTGTGATGACATGGCATCGTAGCTTGTTCAGAGGCGGGCCGACCACGGGGGGCAGTGCGGAACCAGGTGAAATGCATCCGGTCCTGGAGGCAGCCGGAAACTACATTGGGTGCAGAAAGATTTCGTAGGGTGTCCGGGCAGGTTCAAGGTGCAAGAATAATTTGGGTGATGACACTCGGCCTAGAGGCGCGATTGTGTTAAAAACATAGAGAAGAAACAAATAGAGGAAGAAAGAAAGATAAAAATACACAAAGAAGGCCAGCCAGTTCCGTACTTCCTTCAGGCTTGGCATTCCTAGTGCGAAGCTGGCTAAATTTTTAACGTATACACACTATTTTTAGATAAATTTAATATTTTTGAAAGTTCGGTTTAGCCGCCACGGTGGCGCAGTGGTGCAGTGCCTGGCTGCTCCGCCTCAGCGGTCGCATTTCGATGAAGCCAAATGCAACCAGGTGAGGAATGGAACCGCTCAGGGCTATGTGCTGCACGATGTCAGATTAAAGGTGGGCGAAATTATCAGGAGCCCTCCACATATACCACGTGCCGCATAGTCATATCCTGGTTTTGGCACACAGAACCGCTGAAATTATTGGTGTTACTATTACAGTTCAGACAACGACTTGACGTCTTATTTCTTACAGCCCCAAATAGGCCAAAGAAGAACGTCTGCAGCTTGGCAGCGGATTCGGGCTCCTGCAAAGGATATAATCCAAAGTGGATGTACGACCACAAGAAGGACATATGCTGGGGATTCGTGTACAGTGGTTGTGGGGGCAACGCCAACAGATTCAGTACGTGCTTGGAGTGCATGAAAAGGTGCAGCGGTAAGTTATGCCTTGAGTGTTAGGCACCTTTCTGTGACTGAAAGCGTTTATCAGGCATAGCGCGCAAGATTAAGCGTGATTACCATAGTGACTATACTGCAGTTTCTATTCATTCTTGAACCATGGACATAACGTGCGAAACACGGGTAAGATGCCACCGAAATGTCGGTTATTATAAAAGTGAGAATCCATTGTACTGTGATAATTAGAAATATCACAGGATATCAGCATGCAAAAGAGGAACCCGAAGTCTAAGAATGCTTTGGGACCTTCTATATAAACTAAACTTGAAAGAAGCCCCTATTGCAGCAGCTTCTGCACATCATATACATAAATACAATCGCAGCTTCAGCGTAAATGCCATAATGAAAGAATAAAGTGTGCGAAAACGAGAAGCGTCAGGGAACACTGTAGGAGAGTGTTGTTAAACATGAATTAATACACAGTATAAGAGATATGAAGTACGTAGCATAAATTGGAATATAACGTAAAATAACAGTATAAATGACACGACATGAAAATCGTAAGTGGAGTACCGGCAAATCATATGCATGACTACCATGTTAAATAGTCATCTGAAGTTAGAGGCATTTAATTACTTTCTTGCTTCCCCAATATTTACAAGCAAAATGTATGCTGTAGCTTGCGTATTTGAGTATCCTTCACGAGTTTTTTTTTTTCATATATGTTTTCGCAGGAAGAGAGGGTCACTTGCGTCATTGCATTCTACTGACGCCGAAATTCAACGACAAGTTTTACATGGCATGGGAGCCCGAATAAATTGCGTGGCTCACTTCAAATGAGCAATTTTTATTTGTTGCAGTATTTATTGTAACGAATAAAATTACGTCACGAGTTCTATAGCGATTCATGCCAGTGTTTCCTTTCTGTATCCCCGGAGTCATGTGAATGAAACTGTTTGCACATAGTTATATTTGAAATCTCTTGAACAATTTAGGCACAAATACGTCAGAAGATCAATCTGCCGCTCTCTCGTATACAAGGTGAGTAAAAGTGTCGGAGAAAATGCAAACTACTTACTTGCTGCAATTGATGAGATTGTGATTGGTAACGCCCCTCAGTACATTTATCAATCGAAGTGATCAGATATAATTTTTCCAATAAATATGTCGTAGAACAGTAATATAGCAAGGTCGAACGCCCACTTACGAAGTTGGCAATGTGATTTTAATTTCTGGCGTTTCTTCTACGGCACTGCACCATGTGAGCAGTAGAATGACAATAGGAAGAGTGTATTCACTAAAATGGTAGTCTTGTACTCGTTCTTCTGAAACCTAGACTGTCAGCCTTTTCAAACCACCTACGCTCTTTCAGCCCCAAAAGTCAAAATGGCTGATTGGGCAAGTTGGTGATTCATGATGCTTGAAATACGAGCGCGTAACTAAAATAGGCATTTAAGAAACGTAACGCGCTTGTCCTTGTCTTCTGAAGTCCTTGCTTTAATTACACGATCATATTTCTAGTATAACAAAAGTCGGCCGCAAAGGTCCTTTTGATGACACCTCTTTTCTTATATGAGCAATATTCTTAGGCAGCTATTGTGGCTCTGGGGTCGTTAAAGGGCCTGTAATCAAACTCTGAAAATACAAAGAACGAGCGAGTGATTCTCTCCTGGCGTTTCCCAGTCTTTTCGGCGGAATTCGTGACGGCAGCAGTCTGTGTACCTGACGTCACGTAAACATAAGCTCTCGGTTGGTCAGTATACAAGGGATATCAGTTGTGAATTTTTTTTCCAAACTTGATTTTTCCATGCAGTCACACAGCCGCTCTGCCTTGTCTCGCGTGGCTATCGTGCGCGACAAACTGATTTCACTTCGTTTTGTGCGTTTTCGACAGAGCAAGAAGAGATAAGAGCGTGTAGCTTAAATGCGCGAAACGCTCATATGTTCAACGCTTACTGCTGACATTGTCCACGTATTTTGTGGAGAAATAAGGTAGCGAGGAGAAAATAGTGCCTGTAGGAAGGGTAGCGTAGGCGAGAAAGAAACCAGTCTCTTCTTTGAACTCGGAATGGCTTAGGGGCTCTTTAAAAAGAGAAACATCAGGAAACAAAAACAGTAGTGATATTAGCGATAATATAAATAACGTAACGATTGAGCATGTTGCAGCAAAAAATAGATATCAGAGAAATTCATAGCGTGCCCCTGAGTTACTATAAAAAGGGCAATAATCATAAAAAGCGCTCGCGTAAAATATCGCTTTGTTTGCAGGGCCACTCAATTGCTCGCATCTCTTTCCGAATATCTCCAATAATTAGGTTAATATATCGGAAGACTATTATGTTACGTGCATCGTTTTAAAGCTTTTTGGCAAAATGTCATTGCGTTTGCGCCCAATCGCTCCTTTACATAAGGCGTTGAACACACGAGAAAAAAGAAACAGGGTCGGTGGCCTAAAGTAGGCCCATATGTCCACGATGTTGATAAGTTTAAGTTATAACATGGTCATGTGTGCAGATATAGTATGGAGGCCATTGTGGAAGATAGCATGAGGAAATACTGGATCTAAAGGACGCTTATGATTCATGAATTACATTTGGCTCATCACTTCACACTTCTTTTTTGAAGAATGCTATCTTCGCGAGCAATTATCTGTCTTTCACTACACCACGTAGTCCTCGTCAGCGTAACGGAGCGAATGGACAGGCAATGTCAACCCACTCTCTCGTTCTTAACTACAGTAAATGTAACGGTTGATTAGGAGAAACCCACGAGCCGTACAATCATGAAAATAGTGCTTAGTGAATATTCTGCGCCATACCGATTTTCATTTTCTTATTTCGTACCCTCGGGGCCTAGGGCATAAAAGAGGTCCGTGATTCAGAACAAAATACACGTAAAGGCAAGCAAGAAACCCAGCAAACAAATAAAGGTGCAAGTTTTCGGATCGTAATTTTACAGTACTAGCTACTGTTATTTCAAAAAAGTCGACGACCTTCAATTTGAAAACCTTCAAATACGACATTATTTATTCAACACCACAACTGTTAATAACAATGTCATCCATGGATAAATTGTTGGGAAAGGGCAGAGGCATTAAGACGAGCCATTACAGAGGACAAAGTTATTGCAAAATACGTT
>JALIZH010013174.1:0-57561 GCA_030522465.1 Rhipicephalus appendiculatus
CAGTTATTGCAAAATACGTTATGAATTGTAAATTCAAACTAAGTGATAAGGAATCCGCTAGAATCAGTCAGTCCCTGATGACACGTAGAGATGACCAGCTGGTGAGTATACCAACCAGGCCCCTAGCCAGGGGGGGGGGGGGGGGGGCTAGCCCCCCCCCCCTTCTTCGAAATTGGGATTGAGGGGGGGTGTTTTACCAAGAAAAAATAATGAAAACAGGGGGGCTTTCAAGGTTTTCAACAGGTCTCCCCCCCCCCCCCCCGAAAAGTTCTGGCTACGGGCCTGATACCAACAAAAGTACACACACTTCGCAACAACTTAGATGTGCATATACTTGGAAGCCCTGATTTTACGCTCAGTATATGCGTGTGCTTGTTCCCTCGCCTACGTCTTTATCCCGTGTTGCGACACTTTCTTATATTCAAATATGCTCAGCTGCCGCGGTATACGTAAAATGAATGCAAGCGCCTCTCTCACTACCGCCATCTGCCGTGTTCCCGGCAAGTGTCGTTTAACCCAAGCTGCCACACTACCCGTCAGATGACGCATGATGCGCGGGTTCCGAATTATTTAACGGCATTGTAGAACTTGCCAAGAGCCGCCACTTCAAACATAACCTGCTTTTCGCGCCGTCCCATTGGTTCCTGCTGCCCACCTCCCCATTATCCCTTTGCCTTTTTTTTCCTTCATTCACTGTTTGTATGTGTCTGTCGCTACCCTTTTGTTTTCATTTCGTTTCAATAAGGACGTCACCTTCTGTCCCCACTCTATTCTTTCTTGCACTCGAGAAGCATGTATTACATTATCTTAGGGCAAGTGGGTTTACCTCGTAAACTACATAGGTGGCAGATGAAACTGTACACGTGAGCTCTGGAACTTTGTCGACGTGTGGTGTTGCACGTTTGACAAGTGTGACCTGGTGCTATTTATTTGAGATTATACTGGCAATATATAATTGCTCCTTTCGGTGTACAAATAAACTTGTTCCCGTGAAATAAAATTCAGTTGATATGCGGCGTTCGTACTGTTAATTTCTACGCAGCCCACGTGTTCTTTTTTTGTGTTTTTTTTCGTGAGCCGGTAGATGTATCATGATTAGGGACCGGATTTTAGGTATATGCCGTTCCTATCGTGCCACTTTGATATCATGAATTAGAGGTTAAGGAGGGCGTTCGTTGTGTATAGTGTCTATAAATGCCTCCTTTTTGGCGTTTGTGCCTAAATTAGGTGCCGATAAATGCCTATTCTCAAAATCGGTGCCTATATCAACACTACTTAACCTCAAATTTTGCTTTCGAGTACAGTTTGAGACCGTTATTCATGTCACTGGGCAAAATAGGCCTTTCAGAACTCTATGGGGTGCAACCTAGTTCTCTAGTTCAACAAACATCCGGAAAGCAACCACTAGCAGCACTGAAATGGGAAACGTCGGCCACCTTACGCCAGCGCACTGACATGGCGCGAGCGGTTGGAGGAGGGGGAGGAGAGGAAAAAAACGGTATTACTGCGACCCCAAACGGGAGCACGTCCCAGCGTGTAGAGGGGAATGGAGAGAGGGGAAAAAGTCAGTTTCGCCGCAGGGGCGAAACAGTGAATGCGATAGCAAGAAATTGGAATGCCACACGAAAATCGACGAGCAGCTCGATAATTGCAGCTTCCCGCTGAAGCAGAAAGAAGGACGCCCGAAAAGGACGCGCAGATATACATAGGACAAGCGTGAACTAACAGCTGTCACAGTTGTTACGCCTGGGTGTTTGACCAACGCGCTGCAAGTGTCGACAACGCAGACCCCGACGCTCTGAGATATTTCTTCTTGTTTTGAAGTGCGGCGCACGAAATCACCCCTCAGCGTCTCCTGCCACGCGGCGGCGTCTGACCCAGGGTGTGGGCGGTGTTATTTTAAAGCGAAAGCATTTATTGTCTCATGCTCACGTCCGTCCGTCCGTCCGTCCGTCCGTTCTTCCCCTCCGTCCGAGCCCTGGCACGGTGCCAGGTGGCCGCCGGGGCGCGCAAACGGCCGCCGGTCGCGTAGGACTCTATAGCGCTCGCGCTTTGCTTGCGTAGCGTCGCTGTGCCCAGCGTTTCCAATCATACAAGGAGGGAGACGCGCGCATCGCGCTCCATTCTGACCGACCCCGTCTCAATGGACACAGACGTTCGCGGAACACACTTTGGAATTTACAAAGTGACCATCAGTTTAAGCGCTGGAACGCGTATGGCGTCTGCACGATGCGCAAAGCGGGAGAATACGAACGCATGCGAACGGAGGCAGATTAGTCTCGCGTCTCGCTGCGATTCGAGGTAAAAAAATAAAAGAGAAAACGCGCACACATTACGTTTGTGTGCCATCCCACCGAGAGTGTAAAAGAAAAAAAACACATGGCATACTCAGTCGAATGGTCACAAGCTTTCGCCGAACACTCTTTGGAATGTACAAAGTGTCATTCAATTTTTGTAAGCTGAAAGCCTTTAATGTCTCATGCTCACGTCCATCCGTCCCTCCGTCCGTGCCCTGGTACGGTGCCAGGTGGCCGCCGGGGCGCGCCAACAAACGCCGGTCGCGCTTCGTGTCGGACTCTATAGCGTTCGCGATTTGCTCGCGTACTGTCACTGTGCCCCGCTTGTCCAATCATGCAAGACGGGAGACGCGCGCATCTCGTTCCATTCAGACCAACCTCGTCTCAATGGCCGCAGGCGTTCGCCGAACACACTTTGGAATTTACATAGTGTCCAATTTTTTTAGCGTAAACTACACTATGGCACCATAGCTACACTGGCCGAGGATGAGCAGTTTCGCGTGGCTTATCGAGAGCCGTGCTGCGCATGCCCGAGGAGCAGTCACGTCACACGGCGCACAGCTGGCGCGCCGGAGAAGGCCTAGAAGCTCCTGGAGTGACGGGTCACTAGTGGGCTGGCGCTTGACTCGCGTGAGCTCGCTCTCTAGTCCGTCCCTCCGTCCGTCCGTCGGTCCATCCGTCGGTCCATCCGTCTGTCCATCTGTCTGCCTGCCGTCCATCTGTCTGCCCGCCCGTCCATCAGTCAGTCAGTCAGTCAGTCAGTCAGTCAGTCAGTCAGTCTGCCTGTCCGTCCGTCCGTCCGTCTGTCCGTCCGTCCGTCCGTCCGTCCGTCCGTCCGTCCGTCCGTCCGTCCGTCCGTCCGTTGCTCACGCTACGTGTATCCTGCCATAGCCGAGTTAAGCCACTGCTAATATTTTTTCTGTCCACATCACGAGTGGGTACAGAATGGGGCCCCTTCTTCGTGCGCGTCTCAAGGGTTGTTTTCAAACTGTAAGAAAATGTACGGGCGTTGCGTGATAAAAAACACGCTTAAGCTCCTACGAAATCTGCGTACCGCCAGCGGTAAATGGTGTCCATAAACAGCTTGCCGTTATTATGCCGGCGCATGCATGGCGTGTGGCTGTGTGGTCTAACGCAGCGCGCTGCGGAGCGAGGGGTCGCTGGTTCGAATCCCCGGTCGGGTGCCTTGGAGTTGTTAGATCGCGCCTGTCTTCGTAAGTCCCTTCTTGTCCCTGTGTGCTTGCGCGAGTCAGGGAAGGATGAATTTGTTCCCACTAGGCCGAATGGCAGTTTTGCTTCAGTTTATTTTTCTTTATGCCTTTTATATATATATATATATATACATATAAATATCCAGGGCTTGACGGCGACGGAACAAATCAGCCGAGAGTGTCCATATAATTGATATCGCAATAAAATAGCTTATACGGGCTTCATTAGAGTGAGAAGTCGCGTGACAAGATGTGATATTATATGGCAGAAGCGTACAATCACGCTAGGGTGCACGCCATGTGAACTGCGCAAGGAGTGGTTTTTTCAAAGCTGCCCACGTATTACATTGGGCTCAGTCATAAACGATTATTATCAGCTACAGCCTCAAAAAGTGTGCATCAGGCACCACACTGCCTTACTTTTTGCGTAGTGTCTAAGTTACCACATGCAACTCGAAAATGAAATACGCGGCAAAGGGCACTTCACAATTGTACATGCAGTAAGCGCCCTGAGAGAGTACACAATGCCCTTTCAAGGCAGCCCCTGAAAGTAATAAATAACAATTTGAGCACTTACTAAAGTAAAAAAAATTAGGCAGATCCCAAGTACCATGGGAATCGATGTTATGCGAAGCATCCGGAGGTAAGGTAACTGGGTAGTAATTTTTTTATTGAGCGAAACGTTATGAAATGACGCTAAAGATATGTACAAATGTTGCACACACAGACATGTTGAACAGTCGCATATGTTTCATATAACCAGTTGTTTACAGTTGTGTAACGATGCCAACAGAAACATGGGTATTGCCAACACCAGGAGCCGTAAGCTGATATGTATAGAGTTTGTGCTTGCAAGGGTGGTAGCCCTGGACAGTGCTACGTAAACCAACTACTGCGGATGGCGCTTAAGTATTAAAGTGACGTTAACCCGACAGAATTCCTTCGTCATAGGAGTACGTATGTAATGTTTATAAAATCAGATACCCAGCACTGCAACCACGATATACGTTTCACCAAGATTACGCCTGCATAGGATTTTCTTCCAAAGCAGTTTCGAGACCTGACGTGGCTTTGTGGTAGAATGTTTGATTGCCACGCAGAATGCTTGGGTTCGATTCCTGCTGGAACTCTGGATTCTATTCTTTGTATTCCTGGCGTCAACGCCGCCGATGTCCGTTTCTCTTAACGCTCTCGCATTTGAATTACCAATGCCTGTTCTCACCGTTCCTGGGTAGATATAAATTGTCAAAGTCCTGTGGCGCATACCCGCATTCCGCGGCCCGTGGTATACGGGTATGAGCCATACGTGTCTGGAGAAATGAGTTTGACGACGTACGCGATGGGATTTTCACGTTATCATGTCATGACCAGCTAGACATATTCGTCAATACCTCTTACCCTCCCATACAAATTTTGGTCTACCCCAAGTTAAGGAGGCCATCACGAGAGCACCCAGACGTAGGCGGCTAGATAGATAGATAGATAGATACGTAGATAGAAACGCAAAAGTGCTTACAGTAGGCAAAGAAAAGAAAAAACGAAAACATAGTACTGGCCGAATAAAAAAACAACGCTGAAAATGATACTTTCTTTTCAAACATGGAGGTCTTTCATTTTCCACTACACTTATGAGTGAATATATCTTATAACAAAGACATGAATCGCAAATACGATGTATGTATGCGATTGTAGTAGATCTCTTACATACTGAAGAGTATAAAACCAAAGACAAGTGCTGCGAGCAACAGAAAACGTGAACAATACGCCTTTTACGAAAAGATAGTGTGTCTTAAAGCAGCCATGGCGCCAACAACTCGTACGACGTCATAGCGCAATATTAAAAACCAGAACTGAAAAGTACGTGAAAGGTCATTAAAAAAAATGAAAGAATTCCGTACAGAACAAACGCTCCTGCGCAAGTAAGAGCCCATTTCTCAAAAGGACACCTTTTATATTACCCCAGCTAAATACATTTCATTTTACAAGTGCGAACAACTTCTGGGAATAAACAATGACAAAGTACAACTCATTTCTGTCCTCTTTTTTTAAACATGTGTGACCTACAGTAGCAGAAGAAATTTCTTGATTCTCGTTTAACAGAATTTTTCTTCGATAGAATCACTGCATGACTACATACCTGCTCCTTGCTTGACCTACAAGTTGCATTTATTTATGCTGAATGACGTACGTATCCCTACTCTTAACACAATCATAAAGTGCTGCGCCCAGATTATGCAATGCAATGTAAGAACACAATCGTACAAACGACATGGTTCTTGAGATAATTGTATAAGGCTAGTTTCGTTGCGCAGCAATGACAACAGCATTTGTGTCGACATTCAGGTGTGCTATCAACATTTCTACACAATGCAACATTGCAGCTATATTAGAGAGAAACGATTCCACGTCCCCGTTTGTTACACTAAAAGAATCGCTATAATTCTTTCTCGCCACGCTAGACGGTCCCAAGCAAGGTTCGCTTAAGTGCCTGTAGGTTGCCGCAATGGGGCTTCTGTTCCGCTGCCATGCTCTAACCATGTGCATCGCCATCGTTTCTGGTATACGTAACGTTGTGTCTAGTGTTGATATTTGAAGTGAAAACTATCGTCTGATAATTAAATCGAATGCACATCATAGTCACTTCATGCAGCAAGTAATTACCGAACACTTCCTTGTGCTCTTGCCTTCTCAAAACTTGTCATTGCGTTGTCTCAATAAAAAATCGCATTCTTCTAAGGGCAGTATTATTGATCCGATCTTAGATAAACCTACCCATTTTTATTGATTGCCGCTATATGTCCATATGTCTAAGATTCCTGCCAACGCACGAAAGAAAACACTGTCTCAGACTGTAGTGGCTACAAAGAAGCTTAATAATAAGTTTTTCACGAGAGGCCATAGCGTAGGGGAATCAGAAATTCGGAGGGGAAAAAAATGACAATCTATTCAGTATTTAGCCGCACACAGTAGCATTTTACTTACGCCTACCAGGAGATCTGTGTAGTAATGTTTGAAGTGTCTTTCAGGAAAACAGTCTTACCAAAGCAGGATGAAGTACTGAGCGAGTTGATACAGATTCATCGTGGCTAACAGCGCGACTAACACGGACGAATACGAGGAGGAGACACACGGCACAGCGCTGACTACGTACTTCGGAAAGAAGTTCCTGGTTAAATGTGATTTCAGAGTACCTGCAGACATACCTCATACCCCCTCTCTCGCCACGCAACGCCGACGCAGGCAGCGTCTGCTAGCGAGTTTCTTGGTTGAAAAAACCGACTGCTCGCGCTGCACAACCGTTCACTGGCCACCCCGTATATATGGCAATGGATCTTGACCTGCAAGGTGGTGCCGGTGGGAGATTTCTCCTGTGTGTTACCGAACGATGAAAAATTCGCAGCGTGCGCGTTAACTAAAAGCGAACTGCGGGTCTCTGTGTCCAGTCGGAGTTTTCTGTTTCTCATTGCCCATTAGCAGCGATTGGCATGTTCCAGTAGGAAACACCGCTCCATCACTGCGTGCTTTGCGCCTCCCGGTTTTCTCTCCTGCGCAACGCTGCGATGAGCGGCAGCGTCAACGCCGCCGCCAGTGTAAGCGTTAGCGCCCACTGCTTCACATCTACACATGGTTCCCTTTAGCGGGAGATGGTGTAATTTTTTGCATCTACCTCGAATTTTTGCTCAGGGCCAACGCTGCTCTTTCGCTCATCACTAAAGTCGACGCCGCCGTCGTCACCGGGATTTCAGCAAAACGATATATTTGTTAAGGCGTTTATTTGCCGGAACTCAGAGAAACTGGGGAATGGCGACAGCCACGGCCAGGCACGAACTCTCAGCGCGAGCGGCGTCCTTTTTGCAGATGACCCACTAGAAGGCTCTCGAGAGTGAAACCCATTTCTAGGTTCCAATGCAAGTTTGTCAACTTTCCGTCGTCGTCCCATTTGTTGGGGATGCTCACGCGCTCGTAAAGTGCCAGCCAGTCCTCCACATCGGTGCTATCGGCGCCAGTGAAGATCGGTGGATCGCGGATGCGTGGGACACCGGGACAAGTGGGCGGCATGGGGGGGGAGGCGTTTGCTGAGAAGCGTCTTGGGGCATGGTAGATGTCAGGGTACGAGATCGAAGCTCCACAGGCATCGAATGGGAGCAGAGCACTCTCCACCAATTGTTAAGGCGTTTATTTGCCGGAACTCAGAGAAACTGGGGAATGGCGACAGCCATGGCCAGGCACGAACTCTCAGCGCGAGCGGCGTCCTTTTTGCAGATGACCCACTAGAAGGCTCTCGAGAGTGCAACCCATTTCTAGGTTCCAATGCATCGCTACATATTTAACGAACTCACGTTAAAATGCTGCTGCCGCGGCCAGGATTGAACCCGCGATATTCGGCAACAGCCGATCACTGCAAGCATTGCTCGACTACGGTGGCCCCAAAGGTACATTAGTTTGAGAATATAATGTTCATATGTAGTTTTTTAAGGTACGCATCATTCATGTACCGCCGCGCAATATTAAACACAATATTAAAATCCAAAGTTAAAAAAAATAAGTGAAAGATCATTAAAAAAATTCCAGAATTATGTGCACACAAAACGCACCTGCGCAAGTGAGAGCCCATTTCGCAAGAGAGCAAGTTTTACATTATCCCAGCGAAATACATTTCATTTTTAAAGTGCAAACATCTTTTTCTAGGACGAAACAATGAAAGAATAGTCAGCTCCTTCCTCTGCATGCTGTTCTTTAGGCCACATGTGACTTTCCCTAGACGATGGGAAACCTTCAATGTCGCCTAAAAATGTTCACCTCAACAGCTTCACCGTATGCCTGCATAGGTGTTCATTGGTTGACCAACAAGCCATATTTGTTCATTCTGGCTAACCTCGCGTATTCTTAAAATGAGAAAAATTGTAAGACCTTGGCACCAATGCGATGCGAAGCAACGTAGTAACACGATCGTACAGACAATAGTTTTTTCAAACGTATAAAGACGTTTTAATTTTGCAGCATTCTCAGTTCTGTTCGATTTCGCATTCTTGCAGACGCGCAGGTTTCCTGGAAACCTTATTACGCAATGGAGCATAGCAGCTATATAACAGAGAAACGGCGCCACGTTGCTGTATGAGCGTTGTTACGGTTAAATAATCTTTATAATTTTTCCGCACTCACGCACGGTTCGCCTAAGTAACCGTAGGCCGGCGCAATGGGGCTTCTGTTTTGCGGCTATGCTCTGGCCATATGGATAGCCCTTGTTTCTGGTACGTAACATTATTTGCAATGTTGATATCTGAAGTGAACGATTTCGTCAGGTAATTAAATCGAACGCACTTGATAGTCACCTTATGCAACGGGTAACTACTGCACGCTTCCTTGTGCTCTTCCTGTGAAAACCTGTCGTTCCGGCGTCTCAATAAAACATCGCATGGGTCTACGGACAGTGTTATCGGGCCGATCTTAGTTAAATATTAAAATGTAAAAAATTTTATTGACTGTCACTCGTTCAGCTCGTCCCATATATCGGAAATCCCTGCCCACAAAGGATAGAAAACACTGTAACAGATAGTGGTGTTTGCAGCGAAGTTAAAGAATTGGTTATGACCGAAGGCCGTAGCTTTTAGTAATATGAAATTAGGAGGTGAAAATCACAATATTTTTAGATATTAACCACGCACTGTAGCATTATGTGTACGCGTGTCGGGGAGTTGCGTTGTACTCTCTTTAAGAAATCCGAGTCTTTCTGAAATAAAGTAATCATCTGATCACAAATCACACATTACTAAATACCAGGGGAAAAGAAATTTACCGTGATGCACAAACGACAAAGTGGGGCTCGCTACGAAAATTAATTCACGAGCGATTGAACCGAAGGACCAACACACGCTGGATAGCATGCCTCAATTTTTTCTCGGTAAGATAAACAATTGTTAAACGAATACTTACAGGTAAAAGTTCTTCTGTAATACTTTAGTATACATTCGGCGCATTTTACGAATGTGACGAATTTAATTAATTTTAGGAAATTAACGCTTGCATTTTGCTAAACGTTATGTAAAACCTGATCGCCCAGCCGAGAATGAGACCGTTAGACGGTATTCTACAAGCCACAGGGAAATACCTAGATGTCTTGAAAGAGCCCGTATTCTATCAGCCACTCTGGTGTTCATATACTAATGAAGTCGTTAGGAGTCATCCGCGACTGATCGGTGCCTAGCAAGCACTGCCTTAGTCAGCTTCACTGAAGAGCGCTTCTGTGAATCCTACCCACTTTAACACATAAATGGTGCACTCGTGACGAAAAATTATACGTCATTCGCAGTGACGAGCAACAGAATACCTTCTGCCGCGCTGGTACCGTAACCGTGTACCAGCGCAGCGTTCGACTGCTGTGACACAATTTTAAAGAAATTTTGTCTCACGCACATTTTTGTCATTTGTATCTATTATCAGAACAACATAAATGGAAACGTTTTTCCAGGCGTACACTTGCTTAATATCACATTGGACGTATAAAAAGAATAATGAGAACTGGCTAACCTAACAAAACGAATAATTCTTTCTAGTAGGCCTATGACAAGCCCTGTTAACAGCGTTCCTGCAAGATCATTTCCAACAGAGCATTGAAGCATGTATAACACAAAATTCTTTTTTTAACACGAAAGTGTTTTATGCTGGGTTCACCATGACTCCAGTCACGTATTTCCGTCATGCAAATGACATGAAAAAAATACGCAGGATCACGTGGCAAAGAAAAAAAGTACCGTGAACGGGAGTCGAACCCAAGATCTCTCGGTCCGCGACAACAAATACCTGGCATTCTATCCACTGCGCTGTGATCACACCCCCCAAATGCTTTACAAACGCACTTTTGATATCTACCAATGTCCTCTCAGAGTGCTCTTGGTCATGTGAAGTAATGCATCATGACCGTGACATCCGCGATTAGCTCCTTCAACGCGTCGCTTCTACGCGTCCGTCCCGTTCGGGGCGTTTCCAATAGAAGTGCAATTTTTCCAATAGGAGAAGTGCTCACCCCCGAAAAAGTCACAGAAAAAGTCAAGACGCCCGCCGCGTCTTTTCAAGCTCGTGAACGGCGGGCGGGGCCGGGGGCCGGTCGAACAGTTGGGGGAGATCTTATCGCATGCGCCTCGGAGCGACGGAGATGGGCCGGCTCGTTTGTTCTGCGCTTCAGCCGCGTTCGTCGCTCCCGCTCGCGCGCTATTACCCACTGTTAGAACGCACGATGCGCAGGGGGCTCTTATCAATTTGGACTTCATACGCGACATGACGGCGACGGCAACGGCAAAAACCTGTCGAGACCGTCCATATAATTGCTGTCGCAATAAAATTGCGCCCGGCGAACAGGGAAAACACAACGCGCGTTTGGTTTCCCTCTAGTCAGGCAGTGGTGTTCAATAACTCTGACATGCCGCTAGTAGGCGACCGTAGCCCAAGTTAGGCGTTCATATGGTGACGCTCTTCTGGCGGTCACATCGCTTTCTCTGATTCCCCCTCTCACCGTTAACTACGACAGCTACCACAGGCGTCTAGGACCACAAGGACTTGTTTAATCATTGATCATGGACTTAGTCGGCAGGATGGAGATGCACCACTAAACGTCAACGTGGGTGCATGTTAAACGGTGCTATAACTGTCAAGTACCAAAAGACATCGTGCAAGCTTTCTTAGTAAACAGTAAACATTCAACTACTTCGGTAAGGACACGTTTAACTTCGTGTTATAAAGATTCCTATGACGGAAGGATAACCATTCTTTTCGTATTCTTTTGACACCAAAATTAAAATCGATGCGATGACACGAAACAATGCTGCGATGTCCTTTTAAAATTGCCACCTTGTGCATGCATGCATGTTTTTGCTTTCTGTTCGCAGACTATTGTTCTAGCCTATAACTTCTAGGAGTCCGGTTGTAAAGGAATGAACAATGAAAATTATAAATTACGTCCATATTTGTTTCTGGGAACTAGAGTCATTGTGAACGAAATAAGAATCGCGAGACTTACAAAAAAATTAATGACTGTCAGGCGAGGTATACCACACTGGAATTTCTGTGTTTAAGGTCTTGCTCTCAGCCCCGTTTACATCTTGCACCCCATTTTCGCGCACTAAACAAAAAGTCACGCGCCTTCACCAGCCTGCTCAACCGGTCACACCTCGTTCGTTACACTATCTGCTGTTCTGAAGCTAAAGCTGGGTCAAAAATATCTGAGCACTGACGTTTGTACCATTTTTCTGAGCAGCGCTTGTTTTCATGGCAAGCCTCTTTTTGGTACAGGTAACTCTTCGCTATTTTCGGTGTACAATACCTTAATCTAAAAAAGTTTCTTACTTACCCATTGGTCGTTTTCTAATCAAGCGGATAATTTTTTCTCTCTCATCTGCGTCCATTTAAACTCTTAGGTATAAACTGGATACATACTATTGTAACGATGCTCTAGTGCACGAACGTCTATGTTATGCGGCAGTATACTCGGAGCCAACAGCCATTTTAAGATCTTTTTCATGCCCGATAGCTGATGATACGGCAATGACATCTCCAACAAAGATAGCGTGCGCGTGAGTTTGTAATTGATGCACACACCTCGGACAGCTTCGTTAACTTGAACTAAAACTTGTGTGTGAAATCGTGAATCAATGGCAGTGCCACGAGAATTAGGTTGACCTCGATATGGAAAAAGGTTTCTTTTAACATGCTTCTTCCCACCAGACACCTCCTTTTTAAAAACTATGCAATCCTACCATAGTTTCTACTTTGGAAGCACGTGTTTTTGAAATCCATGTGCCAGAAAAACGGTTCCCTGATTTCTGAATGTCTGATATTCTCAGGAGGCAAGGGAGTTTAACTTAATCCGTAGCTTGACTTTCATATCAAATACGTCACCGAAACGAAAATACCTCTATGTTATACACATGCATACATACAGGTGCCTACGTTATTCTCTTTATTACCCTCATCAGAAAATGCTACGAAAGGAGATCTTAAACTTATCTCAAAGACGCCATTTCTCAACATACTTAAGTAAATACTTGTTTCATGACCTATTTGCGGCGGCTAATTGTCCTTCATAAAACAATGGGGCCTAATAAGCAGAAGTAACAAGACTGCAGCTTAAAATATTGTGTTCTGGCATTTTACCTTATACAGTCTAGAAGAAATAAGTCATAACTACGGCTGCTTTGCGTATACCACCACTTATTTTATAACGGTATCGGCCTAGAACGACCGCTACTATAGGTGCTTTTGTTCCTTCACTTCAGCTTCATGTAGTGCTAAAATTGAAAAGATATTAACCCTCAAAAATTGCGACAGGCCATGCTATATTTCCATGATTAGGCCCTATACTCTAAATGGCGAATGCACTACCCGAAAATCGCTAAATATTTCCTGACTGGCTTCTGGATTTTTCTCTATGTGTGTTTTCTTGCTCTAAAACGAATCTGATTTTCAGGTTTGAATGGAAATACCGCAACTAATGAAATTGGCGATAGTGGACCCTCTACGACAGATGTTGGTAAGCAAGACAGAATACTATCAAAAATGGTTTATCCCTAATGTTCTGCGAATTGTGCATAAGTAGTGATTGAGAAAAACAAATAAACAAACACCCGATTATTGCACGTAGACGCGAGGAAGTCACTGCACAAGGACAGATTTTTCCGCCACTAAGATGCTTTCTTTTTTAGAAATCCGTAAGGGTTTCCTTGGGGCTTCGTGCCACGATCGGATGGTCGTCGATTTCTTTTTATTAACCCCTCCACGACCTTTCGGAATTCCGCAGAACTGAATTGCAATAAGGAGTAGTTATGCAAAGAAGCTTTCTCGCGGATTTCGTTGTATGTCATGACAGGCAAGCACTGCGGGGACGACTAAGATTTGGACGCATCGTCTAGCGCTGGTGGTGGCTATATACAGTAGTCGACCCGTATCTCATATTTCTGCGTATAATTCTTAATTATTGGAGTTGAAGCCGTGCAGGCAGTATCATTCTTCACAGAGCTGCAGTTCGGAAGCCTTAGGACAGGAGCATTTTCGTTTCAGCAGTACAAATTATGACAAGCACTGCATAAAAGACATCACCCAACACTATCTTTCGTACAGAAAACTAAAAACAGTTGCATTATATTCATCACTTCCCACAGACTAATGTTAAATATTCAAGAAGTTATGTCACTTAATCGCTCGAGATTAAACGACTAAACTTTTACCAAAGATTTCCTTCGATAGAGATGCTCTGCTAAAGTATTTGGTAAATACTAAGGTCGTCTATAGGAAGTTTGGCAAGCACTTGGGTTACTTGGCATAGCATATCTACTACTTCGAGAGACAATAAATTTATACGAGCTACAAGTACTATGTCTGCTGCGTGTCAGCTCTACAATTTATCGATTAGGCCCTTATGTTCTAACTTGCTCATCAAAGGACTAGCAGTTAGCATCTCCGTTACTATACAAGTAAATAATTTGCTACTGTGCATTTTGTGATAGTTCAAATTAAGCTTAATTTTTTGTGAATGATTTCTCATATAAACGACGTGAACAGCGCGTGAGACACACAAGGACAAAGAACTGACGATGACTAGCGCTGACTTCCAACTGAAATTTATTAACACGAACATGGAAAAACGAAAACAAAAAGGCACACGTGATCACCGCTTAGTCATCTGCGCGTGACGGCAGACAATGAAAGAGAATCGAGTGACACAAAAATAGCAAAACCCCAAAAAACGCGAAAAAGACAACAAGCAAAGCAACCGGAATACATCGAGGTTATTTGACCGGATGAACTAAGGTAATGTATTTCTTTGTTAGTGAGAGCGATTGAGGGTTTCCTGATGCAATTTCCTTTTTGCGATAGCTGCAGCTTCAATGATGATGCGCGTACTGTCGTGATGGTGCCTAGCTAAAATCTGTGTGTTATCGAATGCTGGAAAACACCCGCACTGTGAACAGTGAATTGCAAGAAAACCTTTTGTCCTTCTTCGTACATTTTGGTTATGCTCCTGCAACCGTACATTAAGGCATCTGCCCGTTTTTCCTATATATGTCTGTTCGCATGGAAGTGGTATGCTATAAACAACATCACTACAGCAGTCAAGGAATTGATACTTATGGTTAATTTTGCAAGTGCTTTGATCCCTTTTTTATTGGGTTGGTCCTAACACACAGCTCCTTGTGTGTCTCACGCGCTGTTCGCGTCGTCATGGAATACCAACTAGCCCGGTCACATACCTTGCTTCTTATACAAAAGCGGCCCGATTTTTCAGGTACCATTCGAAATGGCGCATCAAATGGAAGTTTAACATTTCTACCCGGTCCTGGTGGCGCATTTGGGAATGGTGCCGCAGTAGGTAAGTATATTCTATCTTTCGCTAATAGAAACATAATATTTATTTATTTGTCGCAACTGTTGGTTAACAGAACGCTGCAGAGAAAGTATCTACATTATATGGCTGCAGACGACGGTTTATTGCACGTACATTGTACACGCAGCGTATGATTTGTTCCATAACCCACTCATTCAGAGTAGAATGACACTTATCTGCATGTATCTGGCGCACATGTCGATTCTTGGAATGATATAAAATTTGAACTATTTGGTAAAAATTCACCGTTGATGAAAGCAACCCAAGGGAGAGTTCGTCTTTTTCCACCACAGTGCGGCCTTCTAGGTCCTAGACCAGGTTTGTATTGCCTGTATCTATTCTCTGATGTCTATGCCTGGACTGGAGCCCTGCACGGGCCGTGATTCTTGACCTGGGCCCCGCTTAGACCCGGAACTTGTTCAAGTTTAGCCGCCCGAACCCGAGAAAACGTTTCACCTATACGGCCAGGCCCGGCCCGGCTGACCGCCAATCGGGCCCAACAGCGGCCCGAGCCCGAACATGGAAGCGACAGCTAGGCGTTTTAAGTGGCAAATATCTACGCTTTGTTGGCGCATGCTTCGCTAACAATTACGCTTTAAACTGCGGCAACTTCCTGTTAAAAGGCGCTCATGGTGGAACCAGTTGAGTGGACATACTGGGTACAATGAAAGTTTGTTCGGCAGTGGTGTACATACCCTATTTTCTTTTTCAAATACAATGATGATCATTAAGGGCGTTTTGTAGCAGAAAGAGTAGCAAGGGAAGTGATTTGCGACAATACGTCAGCTTCGATAGGGAGCGCAATAAAAAGAGAGGAGACAGAGAACAGAACGATCCCTTCACTTTGTTTGGTTCCGCTGTCTATTAATATTTTAAACATGCTCTAACGAAAAAGCCAAGCGTACAGCCTTCTGGATATGCAGCACTTGTCATCAGCATAGTATCACCTTGCCACAGCAAGAAGCATACAGCAAAAAAAAGCGAAATTGCTGACCTTTCTTGTGAGTCCAGTAACCCAGATAAAAATTATAACGAACCGCGTGCACCACGTGCGGTTTTTAGGTTTACGTATACCATAAGTAGCCGAAAGGAAGAAAAACCTATTTGTCATAGCATTCTTTACATATATCCCACCACGGGTAGTACGTATAAAGTATATAAGTTTTTTTCTGGCAGCGTTTGTAGTTTGCTTTTTCACATGTTATTGAGCAGAAAATTAAATTATCAAGAGATTCCGGCTTTAAGCACTCCGTGCGCGGTTGCATCACATATCCTGCCGCGCGCAAGTTTCTCCCACTGCTTGCGCTAGCCGTAGGGGCGCACGACATCTGCCTGGCGAATACTGAATGTATCGACAATCGTTGTCTTTAAGTTCCGCCACCGGAGCAAACTTAGGATGTATTTGTGCATCTCTGCACAATGAACATAGCTGTCCAGTTCATTCATTCATGTCACAAATTAACAGATTTACCTCCGGAGCTTCGCCCACTCATCATCCTTCACTTTAGACATGGCGGGCATTTTTTGAGGGCTCCTCCTTGCAGTTTTCACTACTATACGTTATGCACGGTTAGCAACGCTCTCTTACTTCAATACTATAGTGGTGTATGCCTTCCTAACGATTTTGTACCGGTAGAAGGTGGTTATTGGACTACGCGAGTAGGATTGGCAGGAGGTCGACGAAGTGATTTCGATCTATTTTCGGGGTTCTTTCCAGTTTAGTAATAAAGGCGCGACTACGCTTCTCGACACTTACTCATTCGATCCATATGACTCAAGGTAAGGGGACATTTCTCGGCACGGAATTGAAAATTGTAGTTTTTCTAGCCAGATATTTCGTCAAGCAAATATACTTTGCTACGCGCTTTGTTTATAGGACCTGCGCTATGCCTGCGCATTCCAACACCTTGGCGGCAGTATCATGTAGCTCCCGCGGGCTGCATGCGGCCTGCGGCCCGGTCGCTAGCGGCCCGCCCTACCTGCCTTCGTCTCAATTGTTTTAATTTTCTTTATAAGTACGTTCTTGAGCTACACAGGCATCAGAGGTCTAAAGCATTTTTTTTCGTGAAACACCCCCTGCGATCATAATGTGTTGATACATAAGTCAGAAACAAGACTATATTTTACAATCGGTGTCCACATTTCAGTCATTTTGGAGATAGGTGTCGGTATTAAGTTGAAATGCTGCTGCCAAATCCCTTTCAGAAATGACATGTATGAGATATAGAAAAGGTTTTTTTTTTTCAAATGACAACCTTAGCCGACATTTTGTACTTCGTATTCCCCCCCCAGCCCCTCGGCTTCTACATTCGTCACTGTCCTCTCCGTTGTGGGAGTAAATTTTCGTGAATGCAGCCCGTTAGCTGAAGTGAGTTTCATACCCCTGATGAGCGGAACAAGACGAAAGTTCAAACGCCCATAAAGTGAGCACACAAAACAAGCTGTGCGTGTCTGTGTCGGCAGGGACCGAACCAGTGTCATGTTTTCTTTTCGTCCACTTTTCTTTGTTCTCATATACATTACAATTACTTCTAATAACATTCCCTATACTTTCCTTGGCATCATTGTCTGTTAGTTCCCTTTAATATTGTGTTTAACAAAGCAAACGAGCCCTTATATTTACACTTTCCTGCATTCACAGCCAGGGTCTCGTTCTGACAGACTTGATGCCTTCACGTAGTATGCGAGGGATTAATAGTCAGCTGCAAGCTCGTAATAAGATCACGTGCTACGTGACGCCAACAGGCAAAAAGAGTGTTCCACACTCGCCGATATGGCACCAGGCGGCGCGGACTGACGCTACCACGTTTAAATGCTCATATATACCCTATAAAGTGGACGAGGAGATGACCGCCCATGTAGCTGAGTGTTAGAGCATTGGACGTGTTATTCGAATGTCGCTGGTTCGGTCCCTGCCCGTGGCATGTTTTCTTTTCGTTCACTTTTCTTTCTTAACATTTACATTACACTTCTAATAGCATCCCCTAAACTTTGCTTGGCATCATTATCTGTTAGTTCTCATTGAAACTTGTCATTTATGTTCGTCATACAGGAATGTCATGTAATACCAAATTTGGTACATATCAAGCTAGCAAAACGGCCGCGAGCGTGCGATGAGCGCGGCATGCAAGTCGTGTTGCACATGACATGTCATGATTTCCATATTACCGCTTGTCATTTATGTACGTCATGCAGTCACATCACGTAATACCAAATTTGGTACATATCAAGCTAGCAAAATGGCCGCTAGCATGCCATGAGCGTGCATGCAAGTCATGTTGCACATGACATGTCATGATTTCCATATTACCGTTTGTCATTTATGTTCATCATACAGTCGCGTCACGTAATACCACATTTGGTGCATATTATCACTAGCTACAAAAGTTCTTAAACTAGCAAGAACTGAGCCGGCGGGGAGACGCACACAAGACTGGCAAGATGGCTATCCAAACAACTACTAGCAAGAGCGCGCTCTGTCCCAGAACATCTTCCATTCCAGTGGCTTGCTGGCTCGCGCTCACCGTACCTGGTGAGCAAGTGGCATTATTCCCCCTTTGAAAAAAAACGGGCATAGTGGATAGGCAAAGACGGGGAAGAGCAAACCAGCGGAAAGTATGCACATACACAAAAACTAAGCAATGAGGTTCAGACAAAGTCGCACGACCGCATGAAATACTTTGACTGCAAAAACGACGAAATGGTTTGCGTTGCCTCCTGTCATGAGCAGTTAGTCCAACATTTGCCGATAACCCCTCCCCCCCCCCCCCGCCCCTTCCGTCCTGGCAAATGGGGAACATATCTGTCACCAGTGGTCACTTCACGTCGTCGATGCTAAATCGTCGACGGGAAATGACAAGCTTGTGGGTTTATGGACGTTCAGTACGCAAGCAGACACAGTAAATGCGTCAGAATCAGAAAAGAAAAGATGTTTATATGCTGCAGAGCAATGCACAGAATAATGAACAACGACAATGAAAATATCAACAAGCACACATATACGTTAGATCGATCAGTGGTTACGGCAAAGTTCAAGTAGCGAGAAATTAACAATGGATACATAACAGCACATGATTTCACATTATCTAACAGTTCAAAAGCATATTGTTAATAGCCACTACTTATAAAAAAAGTTCAAAAGTAAACAAAAACTAGGGGGACACTTGAGCTTGGCTTTCAAGTGCAGAACGCAATAGCGTTATTGGACCGCCTTCCCAATCGCTAGCCAGGCTCTGCTTTTCCGTCGACCCCTAAAGCGTGCCGCAAAGCAAAAGTGAGGACACGCGCCGGCTCCTATATCCGTGTAGGCGGCGTGAAAGAGCACGGAAAACGCGCCCGTGGGTCGTTTGTGCATCTCGCGGGATTTTTTGTAAATTCGCTGAAGAACCTCTGAGATGTACCACCAACGCTAAATGGTGTATACAAATAGCCCGCTGTTAGTATTCTAGAAGATGTATGCGTGGTAGCCAAGCAGCCAAACGAATCGCGCCATGGAGTGTGAGGTCACAGCTTCGAATCCCCGAATACACTCGAACCAGTTTTTTTTATTTCTTTATTTGCATGTATCGAATTTTTGGTCACAGACAACGCTGATTTTTCGCTCATAACTAAAAACCGGCGCCGACCTCGGAATTTTTGCACAACGAGTTCCTTAACGCTGTCGAGTTCAAAGCTGGCATACAATAACCGCCCAACCTTGAAAAGTCGTAAGTGCCGAAAAAGTGAGCAGTCCCGCAGAGTACTGGCGAGCCTTCTTGCGTTGGATGGCGCCGTTCTTTCAGAGAGTAGTTCTGCAGGCAATTCACGCGACGGGGGCTCATATTTGCTGCCTCAGCTTAGCCGGCATCGCCCCTCAGTGGTGCCAAAATTATGGGACGCTCGCTAACATCGACGTGGTTAAATTGTCTCCATTTTGTGCACCTTTTCAACGGAGGTCCCCTGCGTGCTGCCGTAATCTCTTTTAGGGTGTTGTAAATATGCGTGACCCCTCCAAATATACGCTACCGGGGCCGAAATTGCAGCTTCTACTCTTCTGTGTGTTCTGGCGCTACTGGGCAACGCAACATCTTCTACGTTCAGCTTCTATGCCATGATGGGCTAGACTAGACTGCTTAGCAGAACGATGTCTTGCGGTTAAATAACTTTTCAATTCCCCGGATTCTCTACCTGAGGAAGCAGGGCCCTCGATATCGCGCACTTCGTAGTCTCCAAACTCCGCCCTGAAAGATGTTTGCCGAGCCCCTTTTAATGAGAGGCGAGAGTGACGGCTCAGTACCTGCCGTCTCCGTCGTCTAAAGAAGTATACACGTCCTGCACCTGCGATTTCCTTATGGGAATGGAGTGATGTACTTCGTTCCTAGCCTGAGCGGCACTCGGAATTCCATCGTGTTAGATAAAAAGACATTCGTCTCTACCCAAAACGACTCCCCGCTGCCGGTACAGATGCCGCAGAACGAAATGCCAGCCGTCAGGGATGACCACTCCCCCCCGCCCCCCATTGGGGCCCTCCGCCAGCAAGGTATTCTTATGTGTTCAAGACAAAGAAACGGTGTATTGACAATACCGTCTCTATATGTCAGGGGTCTCATACACGCAGCCCGCGGGCCGCATGCGGCTCGCGCCTTTAGACACAAATACCTTGCGAGTTTGCCGAATAGCATTCGCATTATTTTTTTCGCCTACTGCGTATAATAGCTCTTTGTTCAGGCAAACTACAGAGACGGGACTGGTCTCAAGCGTTTTGTGCATGTGCGTGAGGCACCCCATGCGCTCATGATAAGTATCAACATCACCGTGAAAGGAAAACTCAATATTGTAGTCGGCTTCCAGATTTTAGTCATTGTGAAAATCAGCCTCCATATGTTTTCCGGTACCTGACGTCAAATACCCTTCTAAAATGACCCATGCATGGGATATGGGAAATTCTCTGCCCCCCCTCCCTCCCCACACCCTTCACTTTCGGAATCCAACTTCTTCACTTGGATCCCAGCCTTTGTGGGACTAAATTTCGTCAATGCGGCCCGCTAGCTGAGGTTCGTTGGATACCCCTTCCGTACATCTCAATCCAGAGCGTCCAGCGTGTCAATAATAGTTACTTCGCAGTGACACGGCTAAAATTGCAATACAAGGCACTACACACATACTTCTTTTGCAGAATATTTCTTATGGTATGATGCGCTACACAGCCAGATATGAGACCGCCAGGGGTCAGCAATGTTCCCACCGAAGTGTCTTTTCGACTGCGAAAAGCAGTTGTAGAAAAAATTCAGAATGATTTCCGGCGCACCTAGCTCTTTTGGTCGGCGATACATCACAATACGAAAAAATTTCGGGGGGGGCTAAAGCCCCTATAAGCCCCCCCTTCCCTGGCTACGCCCCTGATAGATAGATAGATAGATAGATAGATAGATAGATAGATAGATAGATAGATAGATAGATAGATAGATAGATAGATAGATAGATAGATAGATAGATAGATAGATAGATAGATAGATAGATAGATAGATAGATAGATAGATAGATAGATAGATAGATAGATAGATAGATAGATAGATAGATAGATAGATAGATAGATAGATAGATAGATAGATAGATAGATAGATAGATAGATAGATAGATAGATAGATAGATAGATAGATAGAAACGCTCAAAGTGCCTGCAGTACGCAAAAAAATACTTCGCGTTTAAAAGCACTCTTCCCCATTTTTTACTTCTAATGTGGATAAAGCACAGACTTCGTGCGTTTAAGTTGACTAAGTAAACAATCAAAAGACTTTCACAATGACCCCCTAAATATTGGTTCCTTTAAATATACTATTTTAAAACTGAAGCTGACTGGAACTCAGTGACGTCTGATTTCTATAAATAATTATATTGCAACAGCCTAAGATGTGTGCTATAACAGGAAAGAAATTTTAAAATGCAGAAGCCAGAAAAGATGGATGCTTGTGATGAAAAAATTCGCACGCAGGGGCGTGGGTTGCAGCTATTGTTTCGACAAGCGGACTCGTCTTCTTCAGGGCTGCAACAGATGAAGCGTTGAGACATTAAGACAACTTTGAGACATCAACATATTTTACCATAAATCTTAATCATGAAAACTATTATCAAGTAGTTTTGCAGTTTTGTTTGCTGCCTGCATATTACCTTTTCTCATTCAAAATATGATCTCTTCAGGAAGTTCTGCTCGAGAAAAATTCAAATAAACCTGCATGACTGTATTTGCGAAACATCTTCATTATCAAAAATGTGAACAGAAATGACATTATCAACTTATCATTCTTGATTTTTGGCCGAAAGACTGTTTTTTAATCATTCCACCAGTGTGTCATGATAAATTGTTCTCTGATGTAGGAGTGGCGCCAGCGAAATGTATGAAGCCACCAAAGAAAGGCCCCCTGCCGTGCACGTATTCTTCTGTGGTTTTACGATTACAATGACAAGCACTGCAAACTTTTTGCTTACGGGGGCTGTGATGGAAACAGCAACCAATTCAATTCTGAAGTAAAGTGTCAACATGAGTGTATGCGTGAGTATGCCCAAGTCTTTTTCGCATATTTTTGCGGTGTTCAAAATTATCCGCATCGATTTATTTATTGGTTCCTAATAACATATTTCTTGGTATCCAGTCTGAACTAATTATAAGGCATTTTAACCTGTTCACATTTGACAACTATGTGCCTTTTTTTTAATAGACCATTTGCTAGTTTAGCGGTGCTGCGTCCTTCATTCGTGACCTTGTCTTCTGCCAGCACTCAACACTTGTTAAAACAAAAGATGCTCTGTTTGTTGCCCGAATTTGACCATACTAACTTCTTGCTAAATTAGCCTCCGCAATATACGAAAATAACTCTAGAAGTCGTCGGCAACACTAAAGATGATGTGCAACAAATGATAGATAATTGAACGACTCTGTACCTGCGTAAACATACCAGTACGATAAACGAAAGGAAAAAAATTCGGCAGAGCCCACGTACCTTGGGATTCGGGAATCGATGTTATGCGAAGCATGCGAAGGGAAGGTGACTGTGCTGTAATTTCTTTATTCAGCGAAGCGTTACGAAATGACGCTAAAGATATGTACAAATCTTGTGCGCACAGACATGTTGAACAGTCGCATATGTTTTATATAACCAGTGGTTTACAGTTGCGTAACGATGCCAACAGCAACATGGGTATTAGCAACGCCAGAAGCGGTAAGCTATGTAGCGCTTGTGCTCGCGAGGATGGTAGCCTTGCACACTGCTACAGAAATCAACCTCAGTGGATGGCGCTTAACTAAAATTGACGTTAACCCGACGTGACGGCTGTATCGTAGGACTACATATGTAATGTTTATAAAATTGGATAGCCAGCACTGCAACCACAATTGACGTTTCACGAACATTAGGGTCTATTTGAAAAGCAGTTGCAAGACCTGGCGTGGCTCTGTGCTAGAATACTTGATTGCCACGCAGAATGTAGAGGTTCGATTCCTGCTGGGCCCCTCATATTTATACTTGGCATTCGTCGAGTCGAGCTTTTTCTTAATGCTCTCGCGTTAAAATTACCGATCTCTGTTCTCGCCGTTCCTGGGCAGATATAAACTGTCAATCACCTGTGGCAGATACCCGCCCGTGGTATACGGGTATATGCCACACATGTCTTCTGGCGGGAAGGGTTTGACGACGTACGTGACAAGATTGTCACATTATTCATGTAATGACCAGCGAATCATATTCGTCAAACCATCTTACCTTCCCATACTAATTTTGGTTTACCCCAAGTTAAGGGCGTGATCACGAGAGCACCCAGACGTAGGCGGCTAGATAGATAGATAGATAGATAGATAGATAGATAGATAGATAGATAGATAGATAGATAGATAGATTAAAAGTGCCTGCAGTTCACAAAGAAATGCTTCGCATTTAATATGTTGATCCTTCCGTCATAGGAATCCGTATGACATGAAAGTACAACGTGTCCTTTCTCAAGTAGATGAATGCATACTGCAATGTAAGAATGCTTGCACAATGTCTATTGGTGTTTGGTAACTGTATTACCGTTTACAGCAAGAAGAGTGTTGCTCATTGGACGTAGAACTTG
Source organism: Rhipicephalus appendiculatus (assembly GCA_030522465.1). Lineage (NCBI taxonomy): Eukaryota > Metazoa > Arthropoda > Arachnida > Ixodida > Ixodidae > Rhipicephalus > Rhipicephalus appendiculatus. The sequence continues at coordinate 23,967 of JALIZH010013174.1, forward strand.
GGCTAAGGTCGCCATCCCGCCACATGTTAGAATTATCGGACACCACGGCCGCACTAGAGGAAAAGCCAATGCGCGTCGTGTGCCCGGCTGCGATCTTTTTCGGGGCGAGCGTAAGCGGGGAAGCCGGTCTTACAGCCAGTCGAGACAGGCGCGTGTTCCAGACCTATGGTATGGATGGATGTTATCAGCGAGGCCAACGCTTGAACTAAGGAACTAAGCCACCTCACGCTGTGTTAAGGTTTTGACAAAATACCCCTTCTCTTTTTGGAAACGAGCTGAATGGTGCGGACGCCTAGCAACGACGCGTTGTAGTAGCCATAGGTCGGCAAACTCACTCACGAGTCGACTCACTCAGACTCACTCAGGCTCAGATCGAGCCGTGAGGCTGAGTCTGAGCGAGTCCGGGAGAGTAATATTTTTGGTGAGTTTGAGTCCGAGTGAGTCCGGTTGAATGAATGAATAAACTTTATTTCAAGTCCGGCTCTTTCGGGCGAGGCGGGGGGGGAAGAGGGGATTGCCCCCTCTTCCGTCTTACTCTCCGTCAATGATGGCGGTGCCTCAGATGACGGCGGGAAGTCCTTGGACCCGGGCGGCATCTTCGGCTTGCCGGACGGCCCAAAGCTGGTCGGAAAGCTTGTCGCTGGTGAGTGCCGCCTCCCAGCGGCAGCGACGCCGACGCAGCTGATCCGCAGTAGTGACCGCAGCCGCGGCGGCGGCCGGCATCTGCCCTCGCGCGGTGGTAGCAGCAAAGATTGCTCTCGCAGTTTGTTCCTGCCTAGCATGCGTCGCGTAGTGAGCGGTGGCAGCGACATTTAGTCTCCCGGCACATTCCCAAAGCATGTGCCACAGTGTGGCTCTTTCCCCGCACTCTTTGCACACGTCCGTCGGGTATAGACTCGGATAACCGAGGCTTAGGATCGCCGGACTGGAGAAAGTGTTGGTCTGTAACAACCTCCAGGTTACGGCCTGTTTTTTTTGTTTAATTTGTCGTGTGGTGGTGGGTATATGTGTCTGTTTAGTCTGCAATGTTGTGTTATCTCGCTGAATGTGGTCAGGCGATCGCCCCATGACCATTCCGGTTGCTGTTGTGTTGTTAATGATGCCGCCCCGCTCTCGGAGGTCTATGCGGCCACCGAATCAGCCGCGGCTCGGTGAATGAGACCTCGAGCTGCGGTGTGGACGGCCTGGTTACCTGCAAGCGGGACGCTAGTGTGAGCAGGGGTCCACAGGAGGAAGACTGTCGCATTTCCAGTTTTGAACTGAGAAAAATTTTAATGAGTCTGAGTCCGAGTGAGTCCGCTTGAGGAAAATTTTGGTGAGTCTGAGTCCGAGTGAGCCCCAAGCTCAAAATGTATTTCTTGAGTGAGCCTGAGTGAGCTCTACACTTTTTTGCCGATCTACGGTTCTACTTACACGACTTAGCTTTACTCTCAGTCTTACGTAGGTTCACGTTTATACTCATGCCGACTCACGCATACTTCAGAGCCCCATGTTCATACGCCAGCTCAATATTTATTGTTCAGAGGCGTGAGTTACGGAGTAGGGGGGGGTTGCCGTTACTCCCCCCCCCCCCTTGAAAACTCTTTCCCTGGAATTTTTGATAAAAATATTTCATATGAGTTATCTCTTTTTAAAAAAAAGTCCTCACTGGATTGCAACCACTGAAAAGGTACGAGATGAAAAGGCGCCAAGTACAGCACCAATTACGCGAGATATTGGTGTTAAAGAGCATTTACACCAAGTTCGAAGAAGCCAATTGTAGGCTAATGGGCTCATGAGTCGGCTCACTCAGACTCGCTCAGACTCAGATGGAGCCGTGAGTATGAGTCTGAGTGAATCCGGCTGGGAAAACTTTTCGTGAGTCTGAGTCCGAGTGAGTCCGGCTGGGAAACATTTGAGTGAATCTGAGTCCGAGTGAGTCCGATTGAGGAAAAGTTTAGTGAATCTGAGTCCGAGTGAGTCCCAAGGGCAAAACATATGTCATGAGTGAGTCTGAGTGAGCTCCACATGTTTTGCCGACCTATGGTAGTAGCTAATCGCGGGTGCCACGGTCATGATGCCTTATTTCACCTTGCCGGTCCCAGAGTGCGACGCCATCCAACTTTTAGATATCGTTGCGCCACCCCGCCGACCAAGAGCACTGCGAGAGGAAAGTGTGAGATATAAAAGTCTCTCTTGTGAAGCTTCCAGAGTGCGTGACCGTGGAGCAGTGGTGCAGTGGTTACCGTGTTCTGCATCTATTGTCGCGGACTGAGAGGTCGCGCGTTCTACTCCCCTTGACGCAACTTTTTTTCTTTGCCATCTGATCGTGTGCATTTTTTGACGACGTTTCCGTGACGGAATACGTCACTGAAGTCTTCGTGGACCCTGGCATAAAACATTATCGTGTTAAAATTGAATAGCGCGACGACCTGAGAAGAAATTTCTATCCAAGAAAAGAAAGTGAATCGAAGTGGAGAATTCTTGAACGTGGTGGGGTTTCCTTAAGTTATAAAGATCCAACCGTGGTGTGGAGTTATCTATAGCAATTGAAATTCAAAAGAGTAGAATACATAAACTGATGACGGCAGCCTTTTTTGAACACGATGTTTCATTTATTAGAGCGCAGCTCTTAGGCGTCCCTTCCTGCGCCGAGCGGCATTGCCGTTGCCCTCGCCGTCGGTGGCGTAACTGATAGATGTGAAAAAGTAACCGAGAGACATAAAAAATAAAATAACAACAAAGCTCCCACGATCGAACAGGGTTTGAACCTGGGCCCTCTGCCTGGCAGTAGAGTATTCTACCGCAGAGCCACACTGTTGCTTGAAACCCATTTGCAAAAAGACCCTGTCAGCCTTCATGTCGGGCATGAAATCGCGCTAACCTATGAATGTAGCGTGGTGTAAGAGTAAAATAACAACCAGTCACCATACTATGCTAGTTGCGCAACGAGTGTGTGATTTAATGCGTCCCACCCACTGCAATGTGCTCAGCCATTATTTTTCAACGTCATTAGCTAATGCAGCATCATCAAAGTGCACACAATACGTTACAGATCTCTCGCTTATCCGCAGAAAGACGAATAATGGTGTAGTGGATGCTGTCTTACTTCACAAAAATTCTGGTTTTTAGCATAGTCGATACCTAGAGGAAAGCCAAAACTACAAACACAGTTTTCCTTGCCCCAACACGAAGGTGCGCTAAGAATTTGCATTAGGCAGTATCGTAATCGTCGGTGAATTTTCTATTTTGCAAGATTATTATGATTATTTGCGCGTTAGAAAAACTGCTTGTCTTACATGCTTAAAAAAAAAGAAGCAACCTAAGGAAATTTGGCTTAACAAGTGTTGAAGCTTTTCTTAACATTTTTAAAAAATGTTTTAAATGCGAAGCATTTCTTTGCGTACTGCAGGCACTTTTAGCGTTTCTATCTGCTTATCTATCTATCTATCTATCTATCTAGCCGCCTACGTCTGGGTGATCTCGTGATTACCCCTTTAACTTGGGGTAGACCAAAATTAGTATGGGAGAATAAGATGGTTTGACGAATACGACTCGCTGGTCGTGACATGAATAATGACAATCCCGTCGCGTACGTCGTCAAACTGTTTCGGGCAAACCCTGTGGCACATACCACGGGGCGGGTATGTGCCACAGGTGATTGACAGTTTAGACTACCCAGGAACAGCGAGACAAACATTGGTACTTTCAACGCCAGAACGTTAAAAAGCTGACGTCATCAGCAGCGTTGACCGGACGAATGCAAATAATAAATGTCAGGGTCCCAACAGGAATCGAACCCAAGCATTCTGCGTGGCAATCAAGCATTCTACCACAGAGCCACGCCAGGTCTCGGAACTGCATTTCGAATAGACCCTAATGTTCGTGAAACGTCAATTGTCGTTGCAGTGCTGGCTATCCAATTTTATAAACATTACATATGTACTCCGATGATACAGCCGTCACGCCGGGTTAACATCAATTATAGTAAAGCGCCATCCACTGAAGTTGATATATGTTGCAGTGTCCAGGGCTACCCTCCTGGCGAGCACAAGCGCTACATATCAGTTTACCGCTTCTGGTGTTGCTACTGCCCATGTTGCTGTTGGCATCGTTACGCAACTGTAAACAACTTGTTATGCAAAACATATGCGACTGTGGAACATATGTCTGTGCGTACAACATTTGTACATATCTTTAGCGTAATTTCGTAACGTTTCGCTCAATAAAACATTACAACACAGTCACCTTCCCTCCGCATGCTTCGCATAACATCGATTCCCAAGGTACGTGGAATCTGCCGAATTTTTTTGTGACTCCGCTTCCTTAACGCAAAATAAGAGTATCACACTTAAAAATAGTTTTGTACATACTAGTTTCGAGTACTTGACTGGCTTGTTCTCAAAAGGGTTATGGTGTTAATATTGCGATAGCAATTATGTGGACATTCTCGGCAAATTTTCGCCGTCACCGTCATGTCTTGTATACGCATATGTCTGTGTACATATATAACAATCACAAATAAAACTAAATCAGACGAAGAAATTGCTGAAGTGCGCCACCGGGATTCGAACCTGCGAGCCCTCTCTCCTCAGCGTGCTGCATTATACAGCTCTTCCACGTGCCACTCGTTCTTTGGCATACTAACCGCGAGCAGTTTGTATGCACCATTTACCGCTGGTGGTACGGAGATCTTGGAGGCGCTTCGGCGTGTTCAGTACCACCCGCGAGATGGTGCTAAGGGTGCGCTTTAAAGAACGTTCTTGCATTTAGTTTGAACTGCTCTTGACACGCGCACAAAAAGTGGCCAATTCCTGTACCCATTCGCGGTGTGGAACGCCGGGAAAGCAATGCTTCGAACGTGTCCGCGCCGCAGGACACGTAGAGGGGTCACTCCACGCGTGCCGGTGTACAACAAGGAGGAGCTGGCCCAGTCGACCCTTGCAGCGCGGCGATCAAACACAAAGAAATAACGGTGGAAGTTGTTAGTGCCCGTTCGTTCTGTATATACCTCTGCATTCTTTTCGAGCGTGCTTCTTTGTGTTTAAGTAGCGTGGTGCAAGTGTCGAGCTGTGAGAGTGTTTAGTTCGCGCTCGTCCGGTGTGTGTTCTTTTCGTGCGTTCTTTGCGCTAGAGCTGCGCGCTGCAAGTATTGAGTTTCTTCCCTTTTATTGTGTGACATTGTAACTTGTTCTCACCGCATTCATTGGTTCGTCTTTTCGGCGAAAGTGTGACTTTTTCTGTTTTGCATGCAGCTGGAAAACCAAAAAAACGCCTTTGCAGCCTATCCCCGCAAATCGGGTGGCACAATAACAAGAGAAAGTGGGTTTTTAACGCTGTAAACGGCACCTGCAGTCGTTTGCCAGGACGCCAATTTTCGAAAAGTGCCAACGGCTTTCCATCATGTAAAAAGTGCATGGCCAGATGCAGTGGTAAGTTTGACATCTTTTTCCCCTCATGGTGTCTTCATCAGCAAGTACAGTGCACGCACACAATATGGCCGATGGTGACGACACAGCGCAACCTATAAATAGCGGGGACAGAGATCGAAAAGCTTTCTGCGGGATCAAAAAGCTTTGTCTCTCTTACAGATCAGGTAGGAGAGCCAGCTTAGCGGTTTTACTATTTCATATTAACGCAAAAGCCTTTAATGTCTGATACTCCCGGTTCAGATGTCCGTCCGCGCCCTGGAGTGGTGACAGCTGTGCCCTCTCCCCCTCACATTCTCTCAACAATGACGTGATGGCATCGCGGCCGCAAAAAAAAGAAAAGAAGGAAAACAAAAAATTAAAAACAACCAAACAAAGGAACAAAAAAAGAAAAAGCAAACAAAGGACATGGCAGACTCAGTCGAATGGTCACAGGCTTTCGCCGAACATACTTTGGAATTTACAGTGTCCTTGAATATTTTTTTGTGCAATATGTTAACAAAGGCTATCGTGTTAAATTACTGGGAACGATATCAACGGTTATAGCAACCGCTGGAACAACATTTTTACGCTACGGAAGTGCAGAAACACCCGTGTACTTGTATGCGGGTACGCGTTAAAAATCTATAAGTTAGGACTATTCGGGAACCCCCCATTACGGCTTGTATAATAATTTGTTGACTATTTTTGCAGAAATTACATTGGAAAAGTTTTAAAGGGAAGCTGTCTTTGTGAACCTCTCCGTATTTTGTAACCATGGCTACCGCTTTCTTGCCTAAAAGGATTTTATTTAAGAAATCTCAGTATGGTACCCAGTTCAGGAATCTATCCTCTGTTCTCCAACGCAGCATCTGAAGTTGTAACGATTAAGCCGCTACTGCGCTTACTATTCCCTGAAGCCGACGCCAGCTCAATTTCCTACTTCCATGGTCTTCGTTGGCTCGGTAGGAAGTGCGGCAGCATTAAGAAGCGAGCTAGCGTGGTAACGCACTATTAGCGCTTGGTTTGAAATTTCAAGTTTAAGTTTCAAGTTTATTTGCATAAGTAAGCAAATGCAAAACATGGAAAAACGCTATATGGCTCTTTAGACCAAGGCAAGTTTTGGGTCATTTACAAATAGTTACAAATGCATACCATTACAAGCAAGGGCATAGCCAGGTGGCACACGGGGGCCCGTGTGCCCCCCCCCCCCCCTCTCCCCGAAACCTTTTTCGCTATATAGCGTACAGAACACAAAATGAGACACTCGATCACACCTGCTAGCCCGGACCCCCTTCAGATCAAAGTGGTGCCCCCCCCCCCCCCCCCCGAAAAATATTTCTGCCTACGCCCCTGATTGCAAGTGTGTAATAGGACGAAACAATTAAAGGATACTAGTGGTCGGTGACAGTCAGCGCTGCTGTATCCAGGAAATTGCGTCTAAAACACCATGACCTACGTTATTTTTCGAGACAGATGGATGCTATGAGCCTCGCCGTTGTGAGAGTGCGGCGGGGGGCCTGTGACCACCCAACCTCATTTTTTTAATTAAGCGGGAGGCATTTCTAGCTTGATCAACTACTTGAAAAATCTTTGTAACTGTAGTGTTTTTTTTTTTTTTACTTTACGTTATAATCAAGATTTTTTTGTTCTTTCTCTATAGTGTTCTGCCAACAGTACTTTCACCACCTTTATCTGGTCTCTCATATTTAGCCTTCCCGTGTATACCATGAACTGGGGTCTTCATTGAAGCTAGTGCCTAAAGAAAGAATTTGATATTGAGAACAACTTAAAACACCAAACAGTAAACGAGTACGTGAAAAGAAAACGAAAACAGACAGGACTGGCGTTCTTCCTTTCGTGTCTTCGCGCTACTTTCAGTTATACTAAAGAAAAAAGTTTGCCACTAAGTCGCGCAAAGCTTGAAAAATAGAAGCACAGGCCCGTCACCGCTCGTACACACCGCCGGCCGACACCGCCAGCTTTAAGATACGCGGCTTCCTCCACATGAGTATGCACTTTTTTAAGACGCCCCATGACTCTCTAGGTCTTCTCGGAAGCTCTTGTAGCATGCCTGGTTAGCCGAGTGTTTGACACACTCGCCTTGTGATCAAGGGTGCGTGGCTTCTAATCCCGCGTCTTAAAGAATTTTTTCACAGCAAAAACTTTTCTCTTTCTCTTTACTTCTATCATTTTTTCTGTCTCTACTTCTTTCTCTCTCTCTTTCGTTGATGTTATCTCTGTCTTTCTCTTTCTTTCTGCATCTCTTTCTCTCTATTTCCTTTTTTTCTCAATCTTTCTGTGCTATTCTTTACTCTCTCCCCATCTCCTTTCCCTCCATTTCACCATCACACCTCTCCTCCTCACACTCACTTTCCTTTCCAACCGCCTTGCTATACTGCCGTAGCGGTGAGTCGTGGTGTGTGACCAAATTCTCTGTCAACTACCTGTTCATTATGGTGACAGTTTGGCGACAGGATCTAAATTACGGCCGTCTTAAACAGCTTCGCTGTTAAAGCCAGTTTGCCCAAATCAAGTCGTCGCTACCTTGATATTGAAAGTTCCACAATCGCACAATATACAGTAGCTGTCATTGACAAAATACCTCTAACTAGAATAATTAAATGAAAAATAAACTATTAAAGGGGCACTGACATCAAGTTTCAAAATCGAGATGTGCCCTTCATTCGATTGCTCAGTATGCATAGGTCTTCCTGTACAAATTTCAATGGCGTCCGTTGCGTGCAAGTTATTTTATTCCGACGGCAAACAACGTACGAAAGCTCAACAGGAAATGAAGTTCCCTGCGACATCGACACTGTTCTACGTGTTCTGTGTGATACATTCCACACATACCATCAAGAGTGACGATGAGCTAGTAGCGGTGGCGTCTACAATGCGAGTGTTCTTATCGTACCGCCGACTGGCGCCGACGCCTGGAAATGCTCTCAATCTTTATGTGTGATCTTCGTCGCACCCCTTTGAATTATTTCATGAAATTACAAGACGCAAACCACCAATAAAAGAAAGGCGAAAGAAAAGAGCATTATTCGACGTGTACCTCTCAGTCAGCATGTCGGGGAACCGTTGTGAGCTGCAGTCGTCTGGTTGGAAGCGCGGAAAAAGCGCAATGAGTGTGCCGTTTCATTAAACGTATGGTGTACGCCAACACGACCACAAGCTATCAAAATGGAGTAGTGAATAGATAAATTTCGTCGCTAACAAGTAACACGCAGGTATTGTTAATAGTAAATTTTAGTTCGTCCGCAGACTTCTTTGTGCTCGCGTAATACCGGTTTACTGCCGCCGTAACCGCGAGTGGCCGGATAGGTGGGGCCATCTGGAGGCGTAAAGAAGAACCTGGCAAGCACATAATTGTTCTTCTAGAAACCTAACGTATTTTATTTATCCACTGATCTGCATTACCTATAGCGACATTCCATAGACCCCTTTGCGTATACCGCAATGCTGTGCACGCCAAAACTCCCCAGTATAACTAATTGAGACACACCAGCGAGCATAGCCGAAGCATGCGACCCCGGGCACCTCCTCGTCGCTGCTTGGAACGGCGTCCATTTTACAATCGCTGTTCTGAAAAGGCTCGATCGAAGCAAAATTGATTCGCGACGTCGCGAATGGCGGCGATTCCAAGCTTCAGACTGTCGTATTCAACACTAGTCGACACCTTTTACGGCGACGACGACAATGCTGGTGACAAGGCATGACTGAACGTGTGCGCCTAGCAGATGAAATGTTAGCGGACCAGCTGAGCCTGACGTCACTCCTTTCTGTGGAGAAGTGGTCAGCTGGGGCGCGATGCGGAGGCGACCGCGAGGAAGCGCTGCCAGCACTAAAAATGGCGGGCTTGCCGGCCGTTTTGAATCGGGCTATATACCGGTGATATAAATCAATAAAACGGATAGTTATTCATCTCTCGGTTGCGTTTTGGGTCGCGAATCGTTACTAGGGGGTCGATTACTACTCGTGGATGCAAAAATCCTGACATGAGTAAACTTGATGTGAGTGCTCCTTTAACCGCATCTTTTCGAAAAAGTAAAGCAATACTCCTACCATGATAATCTCGCTTGAAGAGAAGGGTTATTCGGACGTCGATAGAACGAACTACGCTAAGAAGGCAGGCGCTGAAGGTGTAAATATAGCACCCTTAAAATTTCCTGACCGGTAGCTGGTGCTTCAGACACTTTGTACGGACTCCTAATGCTCTTTGCTGCGTCTGCGTGTTGTGCTCTGGTTACATTCACAGAATCCTTTGCCGGCTCATTGCGCTGATGATAGGTTGTACGCTATTATAGTTCCACAGTATTCTTACGCATTCCAAGTTGATTTACGATGAAAAAAACTGCGAACATGATTTATTTAATACACGCGCTACTCATCACCCTTCGACTGATGCAGTTCACGCGTATATCAAGTCGCGGGGTGTGGTTTATTTCCGAATGCGTCAACTGTGGTGATGGCAGCGCTTGTTTTGCGTTTCCTCACCACCAGAGTCCTGCACATGGGGAATGGGGGGAAGGGGAGTGTCAGCCGCCAGCCTTAGTGTCACGGATCTCCGGACAACAGTCAGCCAGAAAGAATAGAGGAGGCCAGAGCGTAAAACAACCACATTTTCAATTGCACACCAAATGAAAACACTCATTGCCCAAGAATAACTATAAACACGAAAAAGGAACACACTAAATAGAAACATCACAAATAACGCGATGATACGAACAAACAACTAAAAAGTACGAAGCGTTCGTCGCTTACGAAACTCACGGCGTTCTGTGCCAATGCATGATGACGAGGCGTTTCGGGGGGGCACTGGCATTGACGTCGGCGTCCAAGTTGGTGGCGACGTCCTTCACTGGTGAGGAACGCGAGTTGGCGTTGTCGGTGACACTGGAGGCTGAGAGTTCGATGACCTGTGCGTCGCAGGTACTTGAGCTGGCCAGCGTTTCCCTTGAATAGGAACTGGCTCGGGCGAGGCCTACGGTGCGGTGCCGTAGGACGGTGCGCTCGGGACACAAACCGATGGCGCTCCCAGGCCACTGCGCGTAAGGTCCCTAGATAAAACAAGTTATTTTATCTAGGGACCTTAGCTGCGCGTTCTCGTTACTGCCATCCGGTTCCTAGGACTTGTACTTGAGAAGCCGGAGTCTACGGTGCGATGCCATAGAACGTGAGAGAGCCAGAGCGCCCGGAACACAAGCCGGCGACGCTCGTACCCAACTCACGCGCTCACGATCGAACAACCGAACACCCAGGCCCCTGTGTCCACGTCACCGTCTCTTTCATAGCTTTGACGTCGTTTTTCTCTTCATCTAGCCTTGATGCCGTGCTTGACATCTTCCTCTTCTTCTCTCATAATTACACTTCGCCTCTCAATTGTGACACTTAGTCACTAAAGGAGGGGCGCGTAATATGCTCCATACTTTTACTCAGTCGGACGTGTCCCGTCATTCTTTAAAGAGCAGGGCTAGGACTGCACAATTTTTCGCCGTTAATAGTTGCCGAAGACCCGTGATGTTTCATTCTTAGAACTGTTAAGTTCCCATATTTATTCCTTGAAAGCCAGAACCAAATGTAGACCATTGTGTAAAGTACGTCATCGCTTCCTTTTCATTTCTTCATTCATATACTGATGCACGCTGTCTTCTGGACACGACCCGGGGGGGAGGGGGGGGGGGGTGCTGACTGCGATGACGATTTACCCACTATGAATGGGAACCCTGCACATGCCTATGCTCACAAGCTGCATAATTACGCCTGCGGCAGCCACGCTTGACGCTCAGTGGCCTGCACTGGGGGGAACAAAACTTGAAGGGTGCCTCACGTGGCAATTTCGTTAGCTAGACAAAAAAGAAAGGTATGAAGGAGGACTCGGCCTTCACGCAAAAGCCAAGCGGTAGCTTCCACACTCGTCTCGCTTTGGTTGTGGCGTCATCTGTCCCTCAAGCAAATAATCGCGAAGTATGGCCTCTATGCTCGAAGAGTGCCAGGTGCTCCGTAATACAAAAGGATCGAAAGGTGGGCTCGTTGGTAATTCATATTTGTTCACCGAACCGGGAGCGCGGGAACACACAACGGACGTGTTGTGTGATTCTTCCTGCGTCCGTAGTGTGTTTCCGCGCTCCCGGTTCAGTGAACAAATATGCGCCGTAATATATACCTCATAGGCCATGCGCAGACAATCAGACCGCTTTTGTTAACCCTGACGGGCCGAAAACCCAACACGATTTCTTGAAAAAACCGCGAAGTTATTGATATTGCATTGCAGACGCCTCACCACACAAATACAAAGCGAACAGTGCTCTCTATTATTAGGTTTTAACAGCCAAGCTGTCTTATGCCCCTGTCACACGGTCTGCCTTAACCATGGTTAAGCTGACTATGGTTACGGCTAACCACGGTTAGGGGTAACTACAGGGCAGATGTAGCGGCCGTTAGTCTCCTAACTCCCTGTCCTTCCGCTTGTTTCCCTTCCTCCTCCTAACTGGTTATTGCAAACCGAGCTAGGCACACACCGTTTACTGTCACAAACCGAGAAGCTGACAAGATGGCGGACAAGCTTCGCACTAGCTGTGAACCGGCGCAAGTTAATCGGCAACTTCGCGTTGTTTCAGGATTTTCACGGAACGAGACTTCAGCGGGATTAGCGACAGAGTATCGCTACACGTTTCTTGTGGGAAACTGCTTTTCGCGCTGTTGGTGTCTCGCCATACCATAGAGCCGCAAACACTGAACACGTATTCGAAGGTGCAACGATTCAGTACAATGTCGCGGAGGCAGGCAGGCAGGCAAAGAACTTTATTAGTATCCGGAGGCGGCGCTCAACCCCCCTTAGGGGGCGACACCGGTGGGCCACTCCCACGACGGGACGGGGAGGTTAAACTCCACGGCCATGTCGCGGGCCCTCTGGATGGCCCTAAGCTGGTCTCCTTTGTCGTGGCTTGTGAGGAGACAGTTCCAGTCCGCCTCCGTAGAGGGAGACTCGCTGCTCTCGCGCAACGCAGGGCATTGCCACAGCATGTGTTGTAGAGTACATTTGGGGTGACCACAGCGCGGGCACCCCGGATCTATGCCATCCATGTATTTAGAGCTATTTAGAGGCGATGCATACGCCTCCGTCTGTAAGAGTCGTACAGTGATGGACTGAGGTCTTGTTAAGTGTGGGTGCGGGAGTGGGTACTTCCGCCGCTCCAACTGGTAATGTTTGCAAATTTCATTAAAAGTTAGCAACGGTTCTCTGAAGTACCAAGTAACGTCCTCAGCCTTCGAGTGGTTCTCCCCGGTGTGGAATGTGAGACTTCGCGCCCGGGAGTGAGCCGACTCGTTGGCATTAAAGATCGTTCCGTGTACGTGTCGGCCAACGTGTGCCGGGAACCAGATTATGTGCTTTTTGTCTGACCAATTGGCAGCAGAGAGAACGCGCGCGGCTTCCCGACAAACTGAGCCCGTTATGAAGGCCCGTGCGGCTGCGCGCGAATCTGTGTAAATAGCTGTGCGATCGGTGGCAGCGAGAGCTACTGCCACAGCGACCTACTCGGCGCGATCAGCGTTTGAATTTAATAAAGTCATAGACGACAAGTGTTCGCCTTTGAGTATGGTAACTACCGAGACAAAGTGGTCCGTATAGCCGTACTGCGCTGCGTCTACGAAGGCCACGTTATCCTCCATAGCGGCTGCGGTAGGTGTGGAAGGGCTGTCTCGCACCACTAAACTTGCCGAGGATGTGCTGACATTATGATCAGCACGTAATTTCATCAACTAGCTCAACTGAGCTAACTGAGCACGTGGAGCAACGGCAAGCCGCGTTCGCGTTAACTGCAAGTAATGCTGTAAACCATGGTTACGCATAACCGCAGTTCAAGCTGCCCGTGAGAAACGGGTATTATTCGAGGATTGCCCGCCAATTGTTGGCGTAGCGCTGGCCGCGTGACTTTGGAGGGTGGCAAAAGTTTAACTCTGTAGGAAGGGAAATGGCTGCAGCGTGACAAGATATTCGAAGGCAAGCCTCGGATGAAAGGTCAGCTAACGAGAGGCGCGCAAGGATGAGCGATTGTGACGCTTGGTGGTAACGGTGAACCAATAAGAGGTGTGAAAAAAGGGGCAGTGTCGAAGGTCGGAGGAAAGGATGAAGCAGTGATCGGCGCAGCAAGATGAGTGAGGCTCAGTGCGGTATGAAAGAGTGTATCGGTGCTCAAAGCTCTCGTCTGCCAGTTGGCAAAGATTCCTAGTTCTCCCAAGGAAGAACCCGCCCGACGTGACTCTCAATGAGAGCTTTCCAGGGAATGGAAGTGACGTCGTCGAGCTAACCTCGATGTCCCGTGCTAGAGAGACTGAAGATGAGCGTCTTCGTCGAGGCGCAACCTAGAAGCGTGGAAAACATAGAAAGGCAATACTGACGGAGACCATTATCTACTTCGCTGTTTCGACAGTTCGAGAAGTGGAGCTGGCCGCATTTTTTGCTATCTCGGAGGCTATGGCTTGGTGATGCTACCTCAAGGGAAGAGCCATTAACTACAACCGTTAATCCAAGAATATTCTATAAGGTCCAGCTACTGGTGTAGCGTCCTTATGAGCCTAATTTCGGCAGCGAGTCACCAAGCAAACAGGCTACGGCGGCGACAAAGGAGGCTGGCTTGCCAAGGCTCGTTGCGTGACGACATTCTCTCTCCTACTACCTCTTCTTCTTCCATGACTGTTGTCCTCTCTACCCATTCTTTTCATTTATGTCCCCCTATTAATGCTGTTTCTTTCGTGGCCAACTTCATGTGACAAAAAAGGCTGTGTATCGTCCTTATTTTATTACTGTGGCTATCAATATATCTATATATCTATCTATCTATCTATCTATCTATCTATCTATCTATCTATCTATCTATCTATCTATCTATCTATCTATCTCGCCACCTACAGACGCTGCTAGGCATATTCGTCAACTGGCCCGCAGTCTCACACTGACTGAGTGGAACGCGCCAAACATACAACAGACCAGACTGCATCAACTTAACCCTTCACTGCAACTCCAGCCTCCATCCGGCCTTCATCGTCGCGAAGCTTCGCTTCTCTATCGCCTTTGGTTGGGAGTTGCTTTCACGAAAGCATATACAACGTTAATCGGAGTGACTGACAGTGCAGCATGCGATGTTTGCGGCGCCGACGAAAATATCGAACACCTGCTGTGCCACTGTCCTCGTTTTGCCTCAGAGAGACAAGTACTTGCCAAGGCATTCCGGCGACTGGATGATCGGCCATTTTCTGTGCAGGTGCTATTACGGCACCGTCCACATCTCTCGACAGCCCACAAGGCAGTGAAAGCCCTCTTGTGCTTTTTTGAGGACTACGGGCTTGTGTGAACGCCTATAACTTGCGGTGCTGTTCCACACGCTGCACTGCATTCACTGCTTCTCTCTCTTCCTTCTCTTCCCTCCTCTCTCTCATCTTTCTATTCCCTTTCCATAATCCCCCCAGTGTAGGGTAGCCAACCGGAAGTCTTTCGGGTTAACCTCCCTGCCTTCTCCCTTTCTGTTTGCTTCTTTCCTACATCTGAGCGCTCTCCTGGTCGTCTGTATAACTTGTAATATACCTAAATTGGCTTAGCAGGGAATCAATGTGTGACGAACACGATTCACTGGTCAAGACATGAATAACGCAAAATGGCTGTCGCACACGTCATGAAATCCTTTCCCTCAGCCACGTGCAGCACATACCCGCATAACGCAGTTATTATTAGGCGGGTATGTGCTGCAGCGAACATACGTACTGCGAATTCAGGCAAATTTAATACGTTGTGAGAAGCGATAGTATGACTTCGCACAGCAACGCTTGGTTCTTACACTACACGAAAGATATTTTCATTCGGCAGGTCCCATGTACCGTGTGAATCGATGTTATGCGAAGCATGCGGCGGGAAGTTGACTGCGGCCAATTTTTTTTTATATTGGGTGAAACTTTACGAAATGACCCTAAAGATGTGTACAAATGTTATGCGAACACAAACTTGAAGAGTCGAATATATGATTAAAATTGTTAAGCGTTATTCTTGACTACAAACGGAAGAATATCTTGCCATGTCGTTAAATTTATGAAGCGTTTCAAATATTGCTTTACGAAAACATATTGTTCTGTTTCGATTCTAATTTAGATCTCAGTGTGGCAGCGGTATGTCCTTCATCCAGTGGAACGCATTTACCTGGAAGAGTGCTGGAACGGAACCCACAACCGCAAAATTCCCCGACCACTCCTGAAAGGATGCTTTCTCCTGAATAATGACATAATGAAGTTAAACTATTCGTAGGTAGCCATTATTCAACAGCCCTGGACACAGGAAATTGCTCCTAGTTAAGGCTTCTTAGAAATCGTTACTATCCAAATTGTTATTATTCTGCTGAAAAGTTAGTTACATAGCCGGGCAAAATCTCTATTGATCTAGGGAAGGTTAATTTCTGTCGATAAATTTCTGACTTACCCGCAAGCAACAATGCCGACTGTGCCAGGGGAGCTGTCTTGGATTTTCCCTAGCAACGTCTCACTGACAACAGAAGGCATGCTCTGGTTTGAGAAATTATGCTACCAAAATAAATATTACTCCAAAAATCATTTTGTCGCTTGATTTTTCTCTAGAGTGCCCGAAAACGAGACTGTCTCCAAAAGTGACCGTCTAAAAATACGGCGCCAGAATCACGATGCTTACAATGTTTAGGTAAGGACACTTCGTAGTTTGCTTGCAAGTTGCAGGGCGCGATCGGCCAGATAATGTATAGGGTGCGCCCACCACTTCGGTGACGGCAGCGTCTTAAAATCGTCAAAACTTCAATATAAGAACATTTTATCTCTCGTTGCTATATCAACCGGCTGTAGACGGTGAAATTCGAAATGATTCATCTGCTCGACGAAAATATGTCTGTGGCGGGTGGATGCTACGCTCCTATTTGATGCTCTCTAGTCATCTTTCGGCTTCTAGTCAGACGCGCCCAGTTGGGCACGTACCCTTCTCTCTATAATTCGGATTTCTTACGGTTGCTATTTGCCTCGAGATCATTGAGTGGCGCCCTCTCGCTTGTGACGTCATCGCCGGAACTCGAGGTCTGCTGCGCGTGTGCGCTCGCTGCATGAAGGCTGCTCGACGGTGCCGGCTGGTCTGTCTTGATCGAATATTGAAACATAAGTAGGTAAGTTCAAATGCTGCGCGAAATACAGCGGAATGGCTGTCAGCACCGTATTCATGAACCGACCTCAACTTACCGCGGTAAGGCTACTTACGAAAGGAAGAGAAAAGTATAAGGAAAGCATAAGGTGAGTTTCAAAAACCTGCCTTAACTTGTCATAAGTGCGCCTTATTAAAGGCTTCCTTAACTCGTCAAGGAGGAGGAGGAGGAGGAGGAGGAAGAAGAAGGAAAAGCAGGAAGGTCAACCAGACGCGCGTCCGGTTTGCTATCCTACGCTGGGGGGAAGGGGATTA
Source organism: Rhipicephalus appendiculatus (assembly GCA_030522465.1). Lineage (NCBI taxonomy): Eukaryota > Metazoa > Arthropoda > Arachnida > Ixodida > Ixodidae > Rhipicephalus > Rhipicephalus appendiculatus. Next base: position 40,820 of record JALIZH010013174.1, read on the forward strand.
AGGGATGAAAAGATAGAGAGATAGAAAGAAGGGAACATACAAAAAGGTACACGTGAGCTTAAACTACACTGCTGCGTTCGCGTGTTCGTCAGCAGGCTGAAGTCACCATACGCCGAGTCCGTACAACAGGTACTGGATGTTGTATGTCCAGTGCTTAAAAGCCTTCAGTAGGCACTATGACTGGACGGCTTACAGAGGAACGTGATACGCCTGAAATACTGCGTCCACAACTCGTCAAGTATATGCCCTGGGAGCCAGGGTAAGTAAATTTTTGCGAAAAAAATGATTACCTCGAGCAGTAATAAATTAGATTTATTGCAGAAAAATTGGCAGATACCAAGTACCATGGGAATCGATGTTATGCGAAGCATGCGGAGGAAAGGTGACTGGGTTGTAATTTTTTTATAGAGCGAAACGTTACGAAATGACGTTAACGATATGTGCAATGTACGCACATACATATGTTCAACATTCGCATATGTTTGATATAACCAGTTCTCTACAATTTCGTAACGATGCCAACGGAAATATGGGTATTACCAACACATGAAGCGGAAAGCTTATATGTAGCACTTGTGCTTGCGAGAATGGCAGCCCTGGATAGTGCTTCGTGGACCAACTACAGTGGATAGCGCTTAACTACAACTGACGTTGACGCGACATGACGCCTGCGTCATAGGAGTATATATGTAATGTTTTAAATGCGAATGCATTTCTTAGTCGGGCTATGTCAGGCATCCGGCGTTGGCGTTGTCCGCGGCAGGTGTTATCTCTCCGCTCTCACTCCCTCTCCCATAGCAACAGCTGCGGGCGCGCGCGCTTATCCTCGCCCCTAGCAACCGGAGCAGGTGGTGCGGGCGCGGTAGCGGAGAGTGAGTGGAGAGGAGGAGCGCGCTCTGGTGTGTGAGGGGCGCTCGCATCGCGGGAGCTCGGCGGAGCTCCCGCGATAAAAGAAATAGAAATAAAAATAAAAGAGCAAAAAAAAACGCGCTGCGCCATGCTCCCGACCGCGCTGCAGAAATTAGGCGCCTTTTCCTTCTTCGAACCACAACCACCATATATAAATGGAGTGAAGCGCGCGCGAAATGCATTCGCATTTCCTCACGATTCCCTTCGGGGAGGTGGGGGGCATTTTTAAAAATTAGATAGCCTGCATTGCAATCACAATTGACGTTTCACCAACATTACGCCTGCATAGGGTTTTTTTTCAAAGCAGTTCCAAAACCTGGCGTGGCTATGTGGTAGAATACTTGATTGCCACGAAGATTTCTTGGGTTCGATACCAGCTGGGACCGTGATATTTATATTTGCATTCGTCGGGTCAACGCTGCTCACGTCAGTTTTTCTTAACGCTCTCGTATTTAAATTACTAATGTCTGACCTCGCCGTTCCTGGGTAGATATAAATTGTCAAACACTTGTGGCGCATACTTGCTTACCGCGGCCCGTGGTTTACAGGTATGTGCCTCACGTGTCTCCAGGAAAGGGTTTGATGACATTTGCGACAGCATTTTCATGTTATTCATGTCATGACCAGCCAGACACATTCGTCAATACCTCTTACCCTCCCATACAAATTTTGGCCTACACTAAGTTAACGAAGTGATCACGAGAGCACCCAGACGTAGGCGGCTAGATAGATAGATACGTAGATAGAAACGCAAAAGTGCTTGCAGTAGGCAAAGAAATGCTTCGCATTTAAAAACCAATAACAGTATGCACATAAGCAGCCGTGCGTAAACAGCAGAAATGTTTGTTAAGGCACCGGAAGTTTTCGGTGAAATACACGTTTTTCGTCTGGCCCCATTTGTTCAACCCCCCGTAGACACAGTGGGGTCGTGAGGACGCTGTTGCTATTTCGACGTCTTGTGCATTTTTGCTGTGTTCGTTTATGGTATTTTTGCGCGCGCTTAAGCGAGCGCAAAAATACCAAAAAATTCCCCTTGAATAATTGTTTCAGCAGTTTTACAGTATTTTTTTTTTACGAGGTTCCATTTATCATGGAACGGCCCACTATATTGAAGTGCACCGACGAAGAGTCCCACGTCGTGACCGATTTTGTCAACAAGTACAGTGAGGTTTACTTCAAAACATGACGACGGATGCCATGTCGCTTCAGAGAAAAACAAAACTTGTGAACGCAGCTCACGATAGAATTCAACAGCCGACACAATGTGCGTCCGTGTACGGCCTACCAAACAACTAGAAATGTGTTTGCGCCACTTGGGAAATTTTACCAGTACGGGAAACAGTGTTTTTGCAATCAAAACTGATATGCGTTGGTCTGTATATTCGTGACACGGTCCGCTGCTAGGCGCTGACAAGGGTGCCGCTCCCAAGTTGAAACGTGCCCACTTCATAAAAGCGTGATGCAATGAGCAGCTGCACGAAAGGCGGCACAGGGAACACACAATCGTGGATATTTTCCTGCAGAAACAGCACAGCGAGCAGCTTCTTCACGGCACTTTTTGTGAAGCGGGGGCGACACAAAACTTCCTGCTTGTCGCAGGACTCCACCGGGTTCCGTCGATCCTTGAGGAGTCACCGCGGGGGTGACGTGTATGCGTACGCTGTATTGTTCAATATTTCTTTATTGCGGTCCACATAATCAACGAACAGCGCAAAGTTGTCGTCCCCCCGCCATGTTGTTTGTGTACAAGGAAGCCTTACGGTAGGTCATAGGTTACCTTAACAGAGCCTTACTTAAGTATGAGGAAAGTTCCGAGATAATTACAAGGTAGGTTTCTGAAACGCGTCGAGGGCGGACTTATGGCTAAGGTTGACTAAGTCACAAGCATAAGTTTAAAGGGGCACTGACATTAAATTTCCATACCGAGATGTGCCCTTCATTCGATTGCTCGGTATGCATAGGTCTTCTTGGCCAAATTTGAATGGCGTCCGTCGCGTGCAAGTTATTTTATTTCGACGGGAAACTGCGTACAAAAGTTCAACGGAAAATTCACTGCCCTGCGGCATCGACACTAGTGCTACGTGTTCGGCGTGATACATTCCACACATACCATCTTGAGTGACAATGCGCTAGTAGCGATGACGTCTAACGATCCCAATGTTCTTATCGTGGCACCGACGCCTGGAAATGCTCTCACTGTTCATGTCTCACCTTCGTCGCACCGCTTTGAATGATTTCATGAACTTACAAGACGCAAACCACCAATAAAAGAACGGCGAAAGAAAAGTGCATGATTCGAAGAGTGCTCGTCAGTCAGCATGTCGGGGAACCATTGTGAGCTGCAGTCGTCTGGTTGGAAGCGCGGAAAAAGCGCAATGAGTGTGTCGTTTTACTACAAGTATGGTACGCCAACACGACCACAAGCTATCAAAGTGGAGTAGCGTATAGATAAATGTCATCGCTAACAAGTAACACGCAGGTATCGTTAATTTGAATTTTAGTCCGTCTCTAGATTTCATTGTGCTCGCGTAATACCGGTTTACTGCCGCCGTAACTGTGAGAGACCGGATAGGTGGGGCCATCCTGAGGCGCAAAGAAGAACCTGACAAGCATAGAATTGTGATTCTAGAAACGTAACGTATTCTATTTCTCCGGTGGTGTGCATTCCCTATACCGATATTCTATAGATCCCTTTGCGTATACCGGACCGACATGCTGTGCACGCCCAAACTCCCCAATATAGCTAATTGAGACACACGAGCGAGCATGGCCACCATACCTCGGGCACCTCCTCGTCGCTGCTTGGAACGGCGTCCATTTTACAATCGCTGTTCTGAAAAGGCTCGATCGAAGCAAAATTGATTCGCGACGTCGCGAATGGCGGCGATTCCAAGCTTCAGACTGTCGTATTCAACACTAGTCGACACCTTTTACGGCGACGACGACAATGCTGGTGACAAGGCATGACTGAACGTGTGCGCCTAGCAGATGAAATGTTAGCGGACCAGCTGAGCCTGACGTCACTCCTTTCTGTGGAGAAGTGGTCAGCTGGGGCGCGATGCGGAGGCGACCGCGAGGAAGCGCTGCCAGCACTAAAAATGGCGGGCTTGCCGGCCGTTTTGAATCGGGCTAGATACCGGTGATATAAATCAATAGAGCGGATAGTTACTCGTCCCTCAGTTGCGCTTTGGGTCGCGAATCGAAACTAGGGGGTCGATGACTACTCGTCGATGCAAAAATCCTGACATGAGTAAATTCGATGTCATAGCTGCTTTAAGTTAGGTTTGTGATTACGGGGGTCAGAGGCACGATCACTGTCGATTGCTCGTAGTGTCCAGGGTTGCCGTTGGGTGGACTTGAAAAAGAGCCAGAATTCAAGTTTAAAGTAACCAATGTAGCCATGTCATTTAATTCTGTCACCTAATTTGTAGCCAAATAGATTAAAGCGGTATTATGACTAGAGTTCTAATTATTTACATTAATATAATTTTAATATGCAAAGATACAGAATCAAGAGCATCATTTTGCCCTCGAGCTTGGTCTTCGAGCCACAGGTGAGCGACAGAAAGTTATGAACTTTGAGCTCAGCCAGGTGAAATGTTTCATGTAGTAACGACGAACGTTTGGCTCCCATGATGCCTAGTATTTACATTGGCCGAGAAAAGGTACTGACAGGTCTAGCAGAAACAAGTTAGCACGACCATGTTTCGCAGGTGTAGGGCAAGTGACGAACAGTTCTGTGGGCGGAGTTTGTATTTTTCCTTGCGGTGTAACGGACTGTAACCACGCTGCTTCCCGCTCCCCCTTTCTATGTATATTTTCCCACATTTTATTGCGATAGCAATTATATGGACACTGTCGGCTGATTTTTGCCGTCGCCGTCGGCGTCATGCTCCCTATACGTATATGTCTATATATGTATATATATATAAAAGGCATGAAGAAAAAATAATTCAGAAAAATATTTTTCGACTCGCGGAATCGAACGGGCGAACTCTCGCTCCGCAGCGCGCGACGCTCACCGCTACGCCACAAGAGCGCACATGCGTCAGCATACTAACGGCGAGCTATTTATATACGCCATTCGCCGCTGGCGGTACTCAGATCTCGGGGGGAATATCAGCGTGTTCTCTGCCTTACCAGCAAACCAGCGAGATGGTGCAAAGAGCGCGCTCGGCGCCCCACTCATTGCGACGCGTTGGCTACCCAACACCGTGACTTGCCTGCAGGGCGTAGTCGCCTTTGCCCGGGTGCGCTCGCGCGCGCTTATCTTGGGGTGGGGGGGGGGGGGGGGGGGGATGGGGGGCAGTTTTACGCCGGGCGCTTTCACTGGGAAGATTGTGTTTAGGTTACAGAGCGCACAAAGGTCACTTCACTCGCTGCAGAGGCCCCCGTTTCCGAAAGAAGCGCGCTGTTCCAAGACAGGGAATTAACAACTGTGACACTTGCTATTTCGCGCTCGTCCTGTGTATACCGATGCGTATGTTCCGTGCGTTCTTCGCTCTTGAGCAGTGCGCTCCAAGTTTCGATCTGCTTGCCGTTCTTCGCTTGAAATGCCAATTAGTTGCTATCGCATTGATTGGTTCGCCCTTGCGGCGAAACTGTGACTTTTTTGTCTTAGCCATGCTCCTAAGCAGGGCTGCAGAAATAGCGTCTTCCGCTCAACCTTGCTTCCTCCACCAGTCCCTTCCGCAAGAGACGCTGAGCCGTGCTTATTTCGAGAGTTGTAGAATTTGCATCATCTCCTTGGACGACAATCCCTAATCTAAAGCATCTATGGGGCGCTTGCCCAGTGATACCGCTACGGCCGATAATTGACTTCAGAAAATCGCCATTTCGCATGCTGTCCGAACATCTGCACACGTCGTCATGACGTCACACAGTGCTAAAATTTGTGACGTCATCATGACGTCACAAATTTTGACGTAACGTCACATGATGCCGTTATAGCGTCCTCCTTTGGGCAGCGAACAAAACCGGAGAACACGCGACCTCAAGAGAAGAAAATGAAGACGGCGCTAGGCGGTGGCACGTGAAGCCACGGCTCGTTTTCCGTGCTTATACATCGACTATTGATTTATTGAGAAGAAAAATATGATGGCTTTCGCCTTTGAGTCACCTTAGGTTCTGTTTCCTCAGCTTCTGTGACGTTTTACTCGTGTTCTCAGAGCCGGTGCGCTGCACAACACTGCTGCAATATACCAAGAGTGTTACTGGGCATATCTCAGTAGCTAGCACGCTCGGAACATTGTTTAACTGGCTCAGTTTTTTTCCTTCATACTTTAGCAAAAGCAACGTTGCCTGGGTCGGATTAGAATCTTTGATGGCGGCGAAAAACGTCACTATGTGACGTCGATTACGACGCAGGTGGCCGTCAGTGCGATAGGACGGATGGACGCAAGCCACAGCACACTTGGAGATCTTAACCGCTGTAGCGGTAAAATAATCGAAGCCGCTGGCACCATAACCGGTAATCTCTAAGGGTCCGCCCATGGTTGCGCCTGGCATATTGTCGCTTCATACATCACGGGTCACGCTGAAGTTTTTAACAGAAATAAATCTCGGTTCTGATGCATGCATGCCCAGAAGTATGCCAGCACTTACGTATATGTATTTGGTATAAGGTGCGAGAATTGCTCGAGCATGACTCGAGACGTTTCTATCCTTATCAGCTGCTCTCGTTCGATGAAAGAGTGCTATGTTTACACAGGAATATATCCTGCCAAGAATGAAAACATGATTTGGTCGATGCGTTCTTTTGTTCTGAGCCGTAAAAGAGACGATAGATGCCAAATTTAGTTATTCCTTTGTTGAATCCACCGGACTTTTGTTCAGTGACGCAGGCTCACACCCCCGCTTTTTTTAATGCCTCAGCCCTATAACTAAAATAAAGAACATATTTCACTACCAGTAGTTGCTGCTCCTCGGCCACGTGCATGTAAAGCACGTTGAAGCAGAAAAAAGATACGTGCATGAAAAAAGTAAAAGAAGTAGCAGGTAATGTACACAAGGCGTGTTCAGAGAGTCTCGAGTACACCTGGAGACTTCTAGGACCACCGAATGAGCGCGTATTGTCTTCAGTTCATTGTTCTTATGTAATGTGTTTGTAATATAAAACAGTTGTGACGATATTCAAACACCAAATATATAAAGACAGTACAATGGAAAGCTTTGCACGGCATGCGTTCGCGAAAGCAAGTTTATGGCGGCTGTTGGAATTGCGCTGTGAATAATGGAATAATGTATAACTATGTTCTTCAGGAGCGCGCGTCTGGTGCTTTCCTTCGCGATTTTCGTGCATGGTAAGTGCTTGCCCGTCTGACGTGGAATGCGAAGACGGTGAACTTTATTCACAAGACTTGTAAGAAAAAATCAGGCCACCATAAGGTAGCACTACCCATTGAATGGCAGTTATATTTATTTCCTTTTTAACTTAGAAATGTCTTTTAGTGAAATATATGTATATATTGTACGCGCATATTAACCAATGGTAGGCGGTTACTCTTGAACAAGAAATCTTTTAGGCTGAGGTCTTTACGTGTTCATTCATCTAGATGTCGTATGTGCCTCCTGTTGACTTCAGAACTTCATATAAAGTACAGTCGCCCAAATCTTTAGCTATCCTTCGCGAGCGGCGATCTTTTCTGTGTATCTTCGCCGTATGACTGAATTAGGTTACAAAAATGGTGAGGGTAAGTGCATGCCCACATACCACATGCCCACGAAACAATTTTTCGGCGCTTCGTTCCATCACGGGGCGCTGACACACAGAAAAGTCGCCGCTGCGCGGGATAGCTAAAGATTTGGGCGACTGTACGTCACTGGCGTAGCCAGGAAAGTTTTCAATTTTTTCCAACTTCGCATAAGTATACTTTTGACATACACACACGCTACAAACGTATACATGAGCCTGCCTAAAGTATAGTCGAACCCCCCCCCCCTCAAGACAACAAAAATTTCTGGCTACGCTCCTGTTAATGTGAGAGCCTTACTTTACAGAAAACGTTTGGGCCCTGTATCGTCCAAGTTCGGCCCTTCTAATGGCTAAGGTGTAGACGACGCATTATTTGTGCGCAAACATCTTATATCCTGTCTATAAAATTAGGAGCCCTTCCCGATCTGGAACATGGGACAAGCGAAGCTTGGTGTGCGTGTGTCTGACCTATTTTTCTTTCGTTCTTTCTGAACACTTGCGCTATGCTCCCTCCTACCTTGTCACTTCATCCGTGCCTGGAATAGCACCTTCCCCCACGTGCTTATAAGCGTAACAGTTCTGTTGCTTCAGGCAATAGCGACGCTCATGCATGAAATGATGAATTACATTATACAGCTCCTACACCTGCATTGAACAAGATGTTCAATGGTTTCAAATGCAATCTCTTCAAACTTCTCTAACATCGAACATTAGGAATTTCTTACACTTTCAAGGCTTGTTGCACGTATGCGCGCACAGTGTGCGGTTAACGTGTCTTCCTCACTTGATATTTTACAGCCCAAACGAAACAACAGTACATTTGTCGTCAGTCGCCCGATCCTGGAAACGGCACAGAGCATTGGACACGTTGGTTCTATCATCATTCACAAAAAGTATGTAAATTATTTATTTATACAGGCAGTGGAGGAAACCCTAATCGATTCAGCACAGAGAGACACTGCGTTATGGGATGCGTGCCACGTACGTATATTCGAAAATATTTGTTTTCTTTATCGGAAAAATGCCGCAGTTTCGTCCGATAGGTGATTATCATATTAATTATAAGAAATCATTGACATGTAAGCTTTTCTTTCTGGGTTACTGGGTTTTACTGATCAAACTAATTTATTTGTATTTTAAATGTTTATGCAAAGGGGCCGACCAAATATTACAACAGCTATATTGGACACACTGGCGTTATTCAATAAACATCAATGCCACGAAAAGTCAATTCGGTATCACTTAGTGGCACTTCAAGCGTCTGTATTACGCTGCCCAAATTTCCCACACATAAACACCATATCTCCCAACAAAATCATCGGAAGAATACCAGCGGGCCTACCAACTTCCCCCCCAAAAAAGTACCTCCAGCATCCTTATAGAGGAGCCTAATCCAAACATATATCATGATTGAAGACGGTAGAGTACACTTATTGACCGTATGGCCCTTATAAAGAAATATTCAGCAAAAAAAGCGATTTAATATCGGGCATACAGAATAACTTTGCTACAGCAACCCAGGCCACAGTCAATAAAATCGCACTGCGATGAAAGTATTTCCTTATCATTTTAATTTTATCGATTGTTTTCAAAGATTTAGCTTTTTGCTGAAATACATTTTGCATAATTTACAGCGGGACATACGCACAGACTTGTTTGCAGCCGAAATTCATACGTTCAACGTTGTTTGCATGGTCCCCAGTGGTTCTTTAATTCTTCAGTGGCAACCTGCCAGAAACTTCAGCTCTACCACTGCGCTACCAGCAACAATAAGTTTCCGACATGTGTATCTTGCATGCATAGATGCACGGGTAAGTGTATTTTCATAATTCCGCGGCCATTCTTTCGTGTTCGCAAAACAATATGACGACAAATTCACTCACAAAAGAAGTACTACCGATGCATTTGGTTATTTCGGTTTTATCGCGCCTAATCAAGCTTTGATGTGTGTCGGCACTACTTTGTTTAACAGCGATGCTGTTTAGAAAGTCCTTCCTTGTCTGACGATAGAAAAAACTATCATCGGCCTAAACAGGTTTGTGCCAATGAAATTGGGTGAATCCCACTACTCACCAACGGTCAACAAAAAAATGAAGGCAGCAGTTAGTCCATCAAATGAGCTACAGAAATTAGGCGAATCCGACTATTCACTACTAGGCCCTTGAATATAAAGAAGGCAACAGTTAAATCAACAAGTGGATGCGAAGCTACGGCGGTGAGCCGAAGACCCCGTGTACGTACAAGGGGAGAATACTAGGCAACGGAGCAGGCAGCGTCGGCTGCGAGAAGACCCGAAGCTGTCGAAGGCCTCCGCCAACGATGACGAGCCCGTAGATCTATGATAGTCGTGAACGCTTGGTTTCAGCTTGAGTTTCTGTCTCTGAAGTTTGGAGATCCGTGTCGTGTCTTCGACTGTCTGTGGTTTAACTCGAACCTCTTTGTGCTGCGAATCAAACTAAAAACAACCTAGCATCACCCAGCTAAAACCTAGCTACGCCCTAGAAGCAACCTCGAAACAAACTGCATCACCTACCTGAGGCCTAGAAACACCCTGAAGCAGCAATATTAGCCTCTGAATTGACCATTTTTGCTGTTTCAAGCCTTGCGCGCCTTAGTGAAGCTGCACCAAATTTTGTAGAGTATTTAAGTGCTGAAGGAAGGTAAATATTGCTTTCTAGATGCATATGTGAGAAGTGTCGCGATATCGTCAAGTATTCGAAAATACAGTCAGCCTTATTGAAATTCAACTCAACCTAATAAATTCGATGACAATTCCGAACATAAAATGACATCCGGACCTTTTTTTTAACATGTGCATGAGAAGCCGGATCTGTGAAGCTTTCGGTTCATCAGGTATATTTTCTGATGGAGTGCCGCCTTCACTACTGACACGCCCATAATGAAAGTTTTTCAATACTGTCGCTTACGAGCATTCCCAGCCTAAGTACCAATTTTTAAGAATACCGACTGCGACTTCAACGCGGAATGGGTCTCACGCTTCAAGGGAAAATACTATAATGACTGATGGGCTTCACACAATCGACTTCATTAAAGTACCTTTCATGAGTAGTCGATGATTGTCAAACATATGTCATAGAAATCATTTCTCACCTGACCAATAATCTCATGAGTGCTCCAAACGTGACTTCTTACGTGTCGCTAAAATTGCACACAATGCGTTGATGTTCGACACGCGGGCAATCGCTACAAAACATGCCATTTTGTTCTCTAATTTTGCAAATGTCCTTATTCTTTTATTTTCGCAACAGACTTCGACGCCAGCAAAGCATGTCAAGCAATTTTCAGGGCATTACCGGAGCCCGGAAGACCTGAGTAGAAATCTACTACCTGTTTTATCCTTGGACAATGCATAGCGCACTCTTATTTACAAAAACAATGCATTAAAAATGAAAATGCCAAGCACTTCTACAAGGAGTCTAATGTTAGTTTACGAATGAATAAAATCATTATAGAGATTAAGGTACGGACGTTATCACGCGTGCAACAAAGAATACTTCATGTTTTATTTTTCATTGTGATAAAGGCTTCGTCCTAAGGCGTATTTACTGTATATGCGCGTATAAAAAGCATCCTATTTGTTCCAATTGACCAACGTGCGCAGAAATTCGCTCAGACTTCAATGAAAGTGATCGTACTCAACATTTCCTAAATTACTCCATGAAATCACGTTCTGTATTTGTTACGGCATTAAGACGTACAATACAATAAACACGTAGGTGGCTGATCATGAAAGGTACGGAGTGTGTGTTTATACGCATGCTCTCAAATTTCGTACTTCTAAAGAAAAAAGATTGGCTTCATGATAGCCTGAAAGCGCCCTCTACATCGAGGATGAACATTTTTTGAACATGGTACTTAACATCATTGCTAAAAATCTCTTACCTGATAAATATATCCTATGTTTTGTCATGTCCGGCGTTTTCTTTACATTTCCCATTGCGTAATTGTGTCTCTAGAACTATAGACTAAAATATCTCTTGGAAATTATCCGCTTACATCGTAACAATAGTAATTAGTCATGTAAACAATGCCGTTTGGTTATTACTAACAACCCTAGTCTATCACTTGCTAAGGACTGCATCAAAATCTCTGTTTAGAATAGGCATACTCCAAACTAAGCCAATAAAGAACACCGCGTAGAAAGCGCCAAAGCGTGTTATTGCAACAGAAAAAAAAATGATAGCCACAATCTTCTTTGGTAGTTATCTAAGTGATGCGTAAGCGTACAGTTTCGCTGTAGGTTGAAGCTTTTCCTAATGTGTTGTTTTCATGCCGCATCAGCAAGTCGTTACTTCATATTTCCAGCCTTAGCCGGTGTCTGAAACGGCTCCATCTCAGCCGCATCCCACGAACACTCAAATGCGTGTTTGCCACCAAATTTTCGCGAAGGTGGTATTTCTCTTACGTGTAAACTCCTCCATGTGGACTCCAAATTTTGTCCCAAAAACGCCTTTTATTCTACCACTGCGAAATTCAACATAGCCTTATCATTTCTTCTCTTTTTACGCGTTTTTGTAGAGCGGGTGCAAGGCATTCATATGGCTCCGATATGATCACAATTTGCTAGCATGAGCTTGGAGACAGTTGTTAAGACAGTTTCTTTCAGATCAGGGGGGCTTGGTTTCAAACCCAGCAGCACGACAAGCTAATTTGGTTTATAAATGTTGTTCCTTTATAGCGATGGTCGCCTTACGCGACGGAGAGACGGGCGGACTGTATAAGTGTGAATAGCCATAAAAATTATTACGGATTTAAAAAAAAACATTAGATGGTGAAGCCAGGAACACATGATCAGGTGTCATTGAATTGAAAACTATTTCTTCCTCGGAAATTATTTTTATACTTACAATTATTCGATGAAAAGTACGTCAGAGATGTGGGCAATCGAATCTAACAAAAAAGCCATAATTGCTTAGGTGTTATGGTTTCAGGGACCGAAAGTATCACATAACTTCAGCTTAACTCAAAACAATTACAGCTAACCATGGCAGTCTTGTTTAAGGAACAAATGGCGGGCTTTCGCTGGACAGCGGTGACTCTTCGTCCTCCGAGGGTTCGCAGGCATAGCATCTCTGAAAACAGGAATGTAGTAATAAGATTAATATATCGCAATTCCTTCACATCACCGTCAAAAAATAGAAGACCGCATATTTTAAACATCGAACAGCCTTGCCTCCGTGCATGTTTCCCACGACCCGCCGCGGTAGCCAAGTATATGTCATGTGCTGTTTTTGATCACGAGGTAGGTGGTTCTGCTCCGCATCAATTACACAGTCTTCATTATGTAACTGCGCAAAAACGGACGGTGACACAAAAGAAGAGAAGGCACAAACAGGCGCATTATTCATTACATAATGAATCATTACCAACTGGCCCAACTTACCACTCTTCTACACAGTCTTATCAACTCACGCTACATTTAGTCTACCAGAGTTGTCGATTCCATCTTGACACGCGATAATATTGAGCTTGTATAATGAGTTGTTTTGCATTCTCCTTCTAAAAGTTCTACTTCTATTTTGCATTGTGGGGTATAAATGTTCATATTTTGCTTTCGCGTTGCGTAAAAGTTCATGTTCACTGCGTTGCGTAATTGTGCAATGTTCAAAACACTGGTGCTTTATGTTACAATAATGTGATTCATCAGCATGTTCATCCTAATGCGTGCCAAACTGTGGGAGCAAAGGCTTTGGCCAGACTGTATAGCCTTACGCGAATGCTTCTGAAGTCAGGCTCAGGCACACGCTTAAAAACTGTAATGTCACCCTCTGCCATGGTTTGGTCACATATTCCCCGACTTCTGAAGTTGCAACCATATGAGCCAAATAGCTGCGACGGTGGTAAGGAGTGGCATGAACGCCATAAAGACACTCCAGTCCATCGGTATGTAGGGAAGCAGTACGTAGTAAATGCTCCACACGTTTGCTATAACGTTTTATTGATACATAAATCAACTCAGTAGCAGTATTTCCATTGTTGCGTTAATCAACTCTTTGATAATTCGAAGGATATATGCTCTCCGACTGACTACCTAATCTCGTACAAACGAATATTGATGCGGATACCATACCCCTATCTCGCTCCAGCATGGAAAGCAGTAGATGCACTGGCACACCTCGGTGGGGCACACGTACGAGTCAGAGTCCTCTGGGTCCCCGCACACAAGGCAGCAACGCTGATGAGTGATTCCCAGCAGCTGAAGCAGGCGGTAGGTGCGTGGCGCCGCCTTGCGTACAAACTCGAACCACCCGACATCGAGCTGAAACCGTTCACGGGAGGTCGCGCTGTGGTTACTATAGGAAATCGTTGGACACCATTCATCGCTTGACTTAGTCTCAATTGTAATGAAACAAACAAGCACTGCGTATAAGAAAGTTAAATTTCTGCAGAACTTCTTAGCCACAATACAAGAGTGGTCTATACAATGAAGGCCTTACACAAGTGTATTCAGTCACGTCTTTAAAAAATGGACACAGGAGAAACGCTGCCAGGCTACGACAGTTCGCTATCAAATGGCACAATGTAATTCAGCGTGTCAGACTTGTTATGAGTGAATGTACAAAAAAAAAAAACAGATCATTTATTTGTATGTGCGTATATTTTCTTTTTTGTTGGTGTTGGTTTGTTTGTCTTTTTTTAGTTTAATTTTTTTGTGTGTAATATTTGCATGCATAACTTTGAAGCCTACACAATATATTTTTTTTTCAAAATACAGTTTACTGCACTTAATTACTAAGTCACCACAGCGCACGTTTAAATTTCAGTGTCGCAAAATTTCACATACTTCAAGCACTTTCGTTGAACGAATTGAAGAGCCTAAAAGAAAAAAAAAAGATGTGCTGATATAAATGTGCCATCATACGAACTTTAGGTAATTATTTATAAAACCACATCAAAAGCCTCCGCATATACTAGCTTTATGATGTGCTACTCGTGAAGAACTTATTCTATGCAACAAGGCACGAGGTGGGAATCATGGGGTTAGATAATATGCAAAAGGATTTGTTATCACGATAAGAACAGAGTAACTGATCACAAGCACTCACATCAAACTCCCTGTCTCGCACGAGCTTCCTGATCCGACGGCGAACGTATCGCAGGTAGCTAGTCCTCTGCTTCAGCATTTTGTTGTACAGGTGTAGAACGCGCTTCTTCTCGCGCTGCAATATGGAAAACATAAAATGCCTGTTAAATAACCCTGTAAGCCAGTATTTGACTTGACAAAAGCAAGTCTGCCTTTGAAAACGTTGGCACCGACGCGACCTGCTAAAGAATTTTTCATCTCTCTAAGTTTCCATCTTCCCCTGAGGTTCTGCTTTAGTTAGCAAGCATAAAACCAGAATCTCGCGAGAATGGATGAATCTATTGTTGGCAGGGCTGATGTCTACAGTTACAGAGAAAACGCAACAGTGCTAGTTGTACACATTAAGAGGAGCTCAGGTGACATTAAGAGCAGTTATTTTAGATGTAATTGTAGTGATAATAATATCTGGGAATTTGCGTGTTGAAGCTGCCTTGAGGGCTGCCTATGGTCTCGAATCATAGAAGCAATCGTAAAACAGTATACCTATGGGAGGTATAGGTACCTATCTGGTACTTGTACCTCCAATATATAGGCAGTATAGGTAGAAGCAGTAGTGGTACCCGACGCGTAATCAGAAGGTTGTAGGTTTGGTCCCTGACGGCGGCAAGTCGACTTTTCGTCCTCTTTACTTTCTTCACGTCCATGTAACAATTATTTGATGCACTTAAAAGAGCACAATTAACGTCCCCTACACTTGCATTGGCTTTATTATCTGTTGGCTTTCATTATATCCATGGGAAGAATGCGAAGGCTAAAAAATAAAGTTTTCTTATGAACATGACACCGCTAATGAACACGATAGTCTCAATAGTTGCGTGTAGTTGCGTACGGTTTAAATATCTGAAGTGACCGCTGCCAATCGCCGCCGATAAGCACGGAAGTTTTCGAGCTTTATTTGCACGTTTCAGGGAGAGAGCCAAGCGAGTACCTGTTTTCGTTTATTCATCACGGATTATGTTGAAGAAGTAACGGAGAGCAGTCTACGGCGTCACTGGTGAAGTTTCGCAGTCACCACAGTTCACTTATTGTCTAGTTTTTTTCTATCGTTATTTCTGATTACGCACATAGTCGCGACGCTACTGCACAAGTACGCTACTCATCGAATTGCCCTTCGCGATTTGTCATGCGCCTCGCGTTGATCTCAAGGTGGTTTTGCCTCGGTAATACAAACACTACAGTGCTCGGCTACTGACCCGAATACCACGGTTTCGATTGCGCGCACGGCGGTCGCATTAGGACGTAGGCGAAAAGCTAGCGGCCCGTGTACTGTGCAATGTCAGTGCAGGATGAAGGAACACCAGATGATCGAAATTTCCGCAGCCTTCAACTACAGCGTGCCTTATAATCAAATCATGATTTGTCCATGTAAAACCCCCCGACATCGTTGATTTTAAAATAAATATTAGAAGCCCAGACATGAAAACGCTGCGCGCAATAACAGTTTCGTCAAAAGACAGTGCCTGAGACTGCCTAGCAGTCGCTTCAATAGGTGAACCTATGTTTGCTGAGAGGCACCCAGCCATGCTTTGCAGATTTGCTTTAGAGGGTTAGCGGTTTACGTCACGTCCTGTCACGTACTGGACGACAGCTACCGGCAGCGACAGCGTTGGACATCATCTCCTAATCCTGTAAAAGTGGCGATCAGGCAGTCTCAGGCACTATATCTCTGTTTAACAAGCTATTGTTGCACACTCCATGCGTTGCTAAGTTCCCAACTTCCACGACCGCATCGTACAGTACCGAGACGTTTAGAGCTGCGTGAAAACCACCGATCCCGGCCGCGGCGGTCGCATTTCGATGGAGGCGAAATGGTAGAGGCCCGTGTACTGTGCGATGTCAGTGCACGTTAAAGAACACCAGATGGTCAAAATTTCCGGAGCCCTCCACTACGGCGTCTCTCATAATCATAGCGTGGTTTTGGGACGTAAAACCCCAGATATTATTATTATTGCGTGAAAACCACGCTGTGCATCGCAGGCGACGTACAGTGGTCATCTAGCCAGCCCACCTTATCGAAAAAGTAGGCACACACTG
>JALIZH010013175.1:0-49091 GCA_030522465.1 Rhipicephalus appendiculatus
CCGTGTTTGTACAGAGAAGGAACGGTATGGAAAGGGTCGATGCTTGTGCTAGCAGGTCGCTACCAAAAGCCGAAGACAACTATTCAACGACGGAAAAGGAATACTTTGCCATCATTTGGGCCACGTCAATGTTTCGCCCTTACCGGTACGGGACACGTGACGCGGTAACTTTAAAGCACTTGAAGGTTTTATTTCGGGACCTTAGCGCCTTTGGGCAATTTTCATCACCTCTGCGACGCTGAAGCAGCTCAGATGATGTGCGCACCACGAACTGTAAAAAAATGTATACTATAAAGCACGGGTCGGCAACCTTTCTAGGCGCAGAGCAAAAGGGGGCATGAAGCCGTACGGCGGGGGCGCGATGGCAAAACCGGGCTTCAGGGGGGGGGGGGGGGGGGACTGGAGGTTAAGAGAAAAAATACGGTAAATTGAGAACCATGTGCAAGGCTGACATACACTGCAATATTGTTGGATGAAGGTCCTTGTAGTTCCACAAATAATTTTCCTTCTGCCTTTTTTGGACCTGTGCGAAGAAAAGAATTGATGGCATTATGTGGCTAAGTGAGAAGATGGGGGACTGGTAGACAATGCCACTGGAAGCGCTCTTTATTTGTTCCTGTCTTACCTTATTTGACGAACACTTCAGAGGAGGATGTCTTGAAAACAGATCATGTGGGGATGTCTTGTTTGTGCTTGTTGTACCACAATTCGGCGACGCCAGTAAGATAAAATATTACGTGGCCTAGCTTGTCGGTGTCATCCCACTTATTATGCGCGCTCACCAGTTCGTAGTGGTCAAGCCAGTCTTCCACGTCGGTCTCATCTGCGCCGCTGAAGACCTTTGGGTCCCTTAGCCGAGGAATCCCGGTACAGGTGACGGACTGAGGCGAAGGCGCCGTCCAGAGAGAGAGACAGCAGCGATCAGCGCACGAGCCAAGCGAGCCGAGCGTTGTCGATAGGGCTGGATGGAGGCGCATCTTCTTCTTCCCGATATATATATATATATATATATATATATATGTATATATATATATATATATATATATATATATATATATATATATATATATATATATATATATATATATATATATATATATATATATATATATATATATATATATATATATATATATATATATATATATATATATATATATGTGTGTGTGTTCTGTGCGTCCATGCTGTCATTTTCATTTCAAAGTATATATTTATTATAAACGTACCTAATCTATAGATACAATATACATAGCGGCCATAGCCAAAACTGCTTCTTCAAGCGCACAAAAAATAATACACAGAACAACTTCCGAAGTAAACTGTTCATTAAAAGGTTATTAAAGCAGCACACTTCCTGAAAAGTGCGTATGAATCCGATTAGTACAGTGGTTGGTCATAAAAGCCGTTAGCTGTAAAGCCATTCTTAGAAAAAATGTGACTGCGATGATACATTTCGCGCCGCATTCCTGTTTAACATGCTAGCTTTCATGAACTGTGCATGCCCATTAATATAGGACAATGTCAAAAGGCTACCATTGTTTGTGGGTCTGTTCTGCTGTATACACTAATGGCCTGTCGCCGAGACATTTCAGTTATTGGCAGAGACAGAAAGAAAGAAAGGAATGAAACTTACCCGGCGAACTTCGCAATATTGAAGCGTTGCTTGTAACATGCAATCATAGTCATCGACCCAAGAGCAAAAGCGATAACGCTGTCAGCGGACAAATAGAACCTCGATTACCCTGCCTTAAGTGTTTTCGAAGATCAAGTCGCCATTCCGCCTCGCTCCGGCGTCACCGAAACAAACACTTGCCTCTATGGAGGGCGTCATCGGGAGGCATGAGCATTTGCTGCTCTACTGAGAAATTTGCGTCACAAGAGGAATCAGGTCGATTGCACAAAGGGAAAGCCAAGAACGACTGCTCCGAGTACAACCTCATCAACAGGGGCAACACGATAGCAAACATAGAAGAGTGCGACCGTCAGCTACGCAGTCGACGTTGCCACTTTTCGGTAACGTGAGGTGTCATGTAACTTACTACTTCCTATTTCGATTATCCCGCGCGACTTTTACTCAAACGTAATTCGTCGTAGGAGCCACTTTCCCCAGAGCTAGCCCCAACGTTATTTTGTCGCAGCGGCGGACTGCTGTCGGCCCGCCAGGCGCTGACAAAGTGATCCCGGGCGAGGTCCTTCGCTGCGCAGGGCAAATTGCAGTGGAATTGCAACTGCAAATTCCAACGCAACGCTCAGCTGGATATAGAATATAGACCGCTCAGCATGTATAGAATATTCACGCTCAAATATGTGATGCCGCTAATCGATTACTCAATATTACGATTATATTGCGCGAGATACCGCATGCGCTGCGCATCAATTACGCTTCTATAAAACCTACGTTTATCAGACGGCTCAAAATGTGCCCGTGACTTCGTGCATCACGGTTTCCTTGAAAGTGAAAAAATGAACAGAGGATTATTTGTTCAAAAATGACCTCTGCGTCCGGCAATCATTAATTATATGAGGCGAAAAACATAGTTGATCCCTCCGTCATAGGAATCAGTATAACACAAAAGTGAAACGTGTCTTCACATAAGTATTGCTTATTGTGTAGTGATGTGATCTATGAGATCTTGTACTATGTCTATTATTGTTTGGCAGCTATAGGGAACCAGCGCTGGAGTTTTGGCGGTGCGGGCAGCGCCGCCCTGGTGGTCAAAGCGCGCACCTCTCAGCCGCTCCCGCAGACGAGAGCGGCCACTGGTAGAGGCGGTGCGGGCGCCAGTAGCGTAGCCAGAAATTTTTTTTCGGGGGGGGGGGGGGGTTCAACCATACTTTATGTATGTTCGTGCGTGCGTTTGTATGTGTGCGTGCATATATACGCAAGCAAAACTGAAAAATTTCGAAGGGGTTTTCAACCCCCCCCAACCCCCCCCTTGGCTACGCCACTGGCGGGCGCGCATCGCCGAAACAAAACCAAATGGCGCTGGCGGTACTGTTGCGTATTCAAGTGCCACAATATGTAGAGATGAGCGAGGACGTATCCGTCTACATTTTTTTCCTTTTAAATCATATGAATAAAAACGGCGGTGGCGTTGCATCCAAGCGGACGGGCGAGCGGAGTATGGTCTGCTCTTGCTCTCCTGTCTAGTGGCGTCGGGCTGGTTTCTAAACCGAATTGTTCGTGTCTGCTAGATTTATACGATAGTCAAGACGGCCACCAGTCAAAACCAGGGCCGAACACCAGCATTTAACCGGCAGTTTGTCCAAAATAAAACTAGCATATTATGCAGCATGTGGCATATCTAACAATTTTTTTTTATCTGACCACCACCACCAACCTCCTTCTGATGCCCCCCGCGTTATCTTGAAGGATACGGCGGGCAAGTAGTCTACATTATTTGCAAACAGTTTCGTGTAGAAGGAAAGCTGCCTTGTCTACGAGATGTTTGCGGGGGCACGCTCGCCCAAGCCGCTGAACTAGCTGTTATAAGAAATACGCACGCCATGGATACTCGATGCTGTGATGCCTCCGTTTAACTTAATTTGTGCTACAGACATGAGTCTTGTTACGAATAAAGCAGCGGTTTACTCGAGGCTTAGCTTTCCGGAATCAGCCGATGCGGAAAGCTTCTATCTGCATTGGATGCCGTGCCGAAGTGACACCGGAATTTATGCCTCGCTAGAGAATTGTCAAATGTCTTGGATTTTTACCTATGAAGGGAAGAAAAGTAAATTTAAGGGCTCGTTGTTTCTTTGTTAAACACAAGATTAATTAGAACTAACAGACATTGGAGTTTTACTTGTTTAATACGCCTAACCTGGTGTTTTAGTTTTTCCGCTTGATATGTGTCTCCTTAGAATAAAGGGGTTTGATCAACATCGATAATTGCATGAGTTTTACGTGAAAGACAAGGTATGATTATGAGGCACGCCGTAGTGTGGGTACCAGGATCAATTTTGACCGCTTGGGGTTCTTTAATGTGCACATAAATCTAGGTACACGCGTGTTCTTTGTATTTCGCCCCCCATCGAAATGCCACCGCCGTGGCCGGAAATCTAGACCACGGCCTCGAGTATAGCAGCGTGACACGATACGTGCTATACTACCACGGTGGTTTGCTTCATCAACGTCCGCGTGTACACATACCGCGCATTGGGAATACATACCACGCCAGAAAAAAATTGACGGCGCTACTCCTTGTCTCTATTTTTCTTACTGCAGAAGTGGGCACCGGGATATCGACGCAGCACGTACTTATCAATAGAGGCGTGCAGCCTGCACTAGCCTGACACGAGTCCCATTGAGAAGCCAGAAAATGTTGACGAGGGAATCGCAATCACGGCACAGCACTGTCTCTTCGACGCCATAAGCATATAGGCGCAGTCCGCTTTGCTGAGCTTCTCTCCGTTTTCCAGTGATTTGCAGTGAGAGTTACCTTCGGACAAAGTTCTTTTTTTTTTAAAGAACCACAGTGCAGTATTACTGGCGGAACGGCTGCTCGTGCTAAAATCAAGCAGGGGAACGGCGCACGCGCGTGCTCTCGCCGCGGTACACTGCGGCAGGCCGTCTGGGCGCGAGCGGCTGAGTTGTGTCGCGACTCGCCGCCAGGTGCCCTTTTTCGGCGCGCCACCTATCCAGCGCTGGTCTCCTATAGCATCGCGTGACGTGAATGCACCCACGTTGACGCCTAGTGGCACATCTCCATCGCGATGACTAACGCCCATGATCACGATTTAAGCGTTGTGGTAGCCGACGTTGTTGGCATATACCTGGACATAGCGTATCGTGAATCCCACGCAAAGATGACATCAACAAGCACATAATAAACACTGGCACTCGATGGGCACTTCTTCAAAGCGTCGTCAATTAATGAGAGGAACGACACGGTGCGCGCTCCCGAGTAATATGATCGCCTGTGCTCATGCATATACTACCACACTGCGCTTCAGCAACACGGGAGGAAGTGGTTCGTAGCTTGAGCCGCGAACTCGCACAGGCGTTCCACGTCCCGCCTCCGTCTCGTTTCACCAAAGCACGGCATTCGCCAGCCGACATCACTGCCTTTCTGCAGCGCTTACTGGAGCAGTTTTATTATTCAGTGCTATCGCATTCGAAGTAGTCATCGGCGAAACACCACTGGTGCCTGTGGAAGCTGCACTACTCCGACAGCGAGCCGTCACAACTAATACGAAGCGAAAGGAAAAGAACATAACTGCATTTAGACTACCCGATGCTAGCGCGGCAGTGTTACAGTGGCTAGAATTCTAGCCACTGTAGCAGTGTTTTTTACCGGGGTCCACAACGGCTCTTCTGACGCATTTCCGTCACGGATATGACGTTGTAAAATATACACTAACAGATTCCAAAAAGCAAACTAGAAGAAAACGTTCCGCCGCCGGGAGTCAAACCTACGACCCCTCGCTCCTGAACGCGCGGCGCGAGACGACTCGGCCACAAAGGACACGTTCTTCATCAACTAACGGCGGGCTATTTATATACACCATTTGCCGTTGGCGGTACTCAGAGCTCGTTGGTTTCAGCGTGCTTTCGTCATCACTAGCAAGACGGCGCGACTGGATCGAAGGATGCGCTTTAAAGATTGTCACCCCGCGCGCTGTGATGCGCGCGCGCTTATCTCGCGATGGGAGCGGTTTGTACGTCTTGTGCTCACTTCGCTCACTGCAGCGGCCGCTCTTGCGAAAGGAGTGCGCCGCTCACACATAAAGAAGTTGCATCTGTGACAGTCTTCAGTTCGCGCTCGTCCTGTGTATACTTGTGCGTTCTTTCGTGTGTCCTCCTTTGTGTTTGAGCAGCGCGCTTTAAGTGTCTAGCTGTGACAGTTGTTCGCGCTCATCCTGTGTATGTTCTTTCCGTGCGTCCTTTCTGATTGAGCAGAGCGTTGCACGTTTGGAGCTGCTTGCCGTTCTTCGCATGACATTACAATTTGTTGCTATAGCATTCATTCCTTCGCCCTTCTGGCAAAACAATGCACAATAAACGCTCAGCTACCTCTGTGAAGGCACGTTTCACTTTCGTGTTATACCGATTCCTATGACAGAGGGATCAGCCATGTTTTTTTTTTTTTGCTGCTATCGAGACGCTTTAACGATAGCCTCCGAGATCTCGGACACCATCCTTCTCGGACACCATTCTTCTCGGACACCAGCAATCTCGGACCCCATCCTTTAACCGCGTCGTCAAGTGTCATGCCGCATTACTTCTCGTCACCGCCCCACCAACAGAGATAACTGTGAGAGAGAGTGTGTGAGAGATATTAGGCGCGTTTGTAAAGTATCTTTCGTCTGCTTCGGTAGCTCACTTGTCTTGATATGCAAGACAATAAAGAAAAAAAAAGGCCTAGATAGCTCAGTCGGTACAGCGCCAGGCGCTTATCGACGCGGGCCAAGAAATTGAACGTTTGATTCCCAGCGGTGGAGCTTTTCCTTACACTTTTTTTTTCTCATTTGGTAGCGTCCATTTCATCAACCTCATATCCGTGACGGAAATACGTCACTAAAGTCTTGGTGGACTCCGGCATAAAACACTTTCGTGTTAAAAGTACTTACATGTATGAAACCTATCGCGCGCCAAGCGTGATTAACCGTGACTTTGGTGTGAAAATACCAGCGGGAATTGTTAGGTTGCCTCCAGCTATCCGGAATTCAGTGCCCTCCAGATCACTTTTCACTTTTCTCCTCTTGTCGGTGAACAGCCCTCTAACGACGGAGTAGTGAGCTCCGGTGACGACCGCAGCGGTGCCGTATACGGCACCGCTGCGGTCGACATCGATAAGCACGTCGCTTCTTGTACAGTAAAAGCTCGTTAATTCGAACTGACGCCCTGGTCCCCGCACAGCCTTGTGTATTTCTATGGGGGAAAGCTCCCGATAATTCAAACGCGTCGGCATCCACAATTGTTAATTCGAACTGGGAGCGCCTGGTTTTCATCGCTCCTCGCAGAAGTCGGCCCAGAGTGATCAAACCAAACCAAACCAAACCAAACCACGTTTTCTAGAGATTCAAAACAACTAAACAGCAGCATTTCTCTGCAGATGAGAATACGGACGCTGCGCTGGACCTCTTGCTCATGGAGTTGCGACAGAAGAAACGCAAGCAAGTGAACTCTTGATTGCGTCAACTCTGCCATGTAAATAAACGTGTTTTGGAGCATAACTATCGACAATAAAGCTCACTGCTCACATTAATGCATGTCTATGTTTGTTTCTGGCGTATCATTGACTGATCAATTCTCTATGCGAAACAGCGCGAAAACACGAGGACAGAAAGAAACAGACGGGGACCAAGCGCTGAGTCCCGTCTATTTCTTTCTGTCCTCGTGTTTTCGCGCTGTTTCGCATAGATGAAGCCGTAGCAACAAGCTCGAACCCATACCCTTTTAATGGTCAGTTCTGTTCGCTGTTAGAGCTTCGCGAATTACGAAATCTCCTGCCACAAACGTGTAGTAGCGCCTAGTTCGTGATAACGAGTCCAGAGGTGGCTTCTTTGGGCTATGGCCACGCATTGTGGCGCGATTTCCGTTCCTTCTAGCGCCATTTCGCTAATTCGAACTCCGCTTAATTCGAACAATTTTATAGTCCCCTTCGAGTTCGAATTAACGAGCTTTTGCCGTATTTGTGTTACAGTTGCCATTGTACAAGGAGGGTCCTTGGCCTGACGTCAGGAGCCCAAATGTGGTTACAGGAGCCGTCGTAGCATTCTTGCAAGACACTGGACTGGATGCATGTCTTTATATTTGCCCCAGCGTAACAGGACTGCATTCTCATCTCCCTACCTCACCATCGTCATTCATCACTCTTTCGCTCCCCTGTCCCCCCCTCCCCGGTGTAGAGTTGCAGGCCAGAGCAAACTGTAGCTCAGACCGAACTCTCTGCCTTTCTGTAAATAAATTCTCTCTCTGCACAAGGAGGCTTACCAAGTATTGCAAAAGCAGACAGTGAATAATAAGAGCTAGGGCCACCTGCTATTGCATTCCAACTTTTCCAACCCTGGCCAAATGCAACTTCCCGGGCCTATATTTTGACATTCTTTGACGACGTTGCCCTAGCTAGAGGTTGCCTGGAGATGAGCGTTTTAACCCTTTCAGTCGCCACCTATGAAGAACTTTTTGTAAATGCGTCAAATTGGCACATTATTGCAAGGCACTCGATATTCAATTCCAACAAAAATAATTTCATAATAGATTGATTTGTGTGTTTTATAGTAATTAATCCTAATTAAATTCTCATTAAACATCTATTTATACGGAAGCCATTAATGTTGCGTTATTGCATATATAGAATTAAATCTCACGATAGAAATATAGTGCAAAGTCGTGTTTGGTTTCGTTCATTTTGAGAGAAGAAAAATGTATATTGAACGCCGCTCGAGAGAAGCGCCACGTCAAACGACTCATCGACCATGGTAGTGCCTTCAGAAAAGTGATCATGTGCACCAGTACACCGCGAAATTAAGTTAAATGAAGACAGATTTATTAGGTACGAGTTTCAATTAATTCAAACCTCAGTGTATCTTGCTCGCTTTTAGCTCCTAGTCGACAGAACTAGCAAAAACAAGTGATGTACACAAGTGTATACAAAGCGTCTGAAAGGGTTAAGGGCAGAATGTGCTTGGCATGCATCGTGTTCGCATCTTTCCTGTTCGAAAAGTACACTCGTCTCCGGGCGTACTCTGCGGTCGTCAACGACAATCTGCTACAAGTGATTCTTTGTCTGTCGAGGCCTGCCGATGTCATGGCTCACAAGGAAACCCGACACGACATTTGCGCTTGCCATAAAATGACGCGGTATACATTGGATGACGTACGCTGAAACCGCCCCGGTCGCCTTTCTTTCTTCTCTTACGCATGCATTATTAGAAACATCTGCACGTGCTGAGCAACAGCTCGTTTTTATTACCGTCACGAACGAGGCATTTGCATCAGCGCCTGATTTGTATTGGCGTAGAATTTGCTCGGATTGGTTTTCATGGCACGCAGAGCGGCAGGCAGCGTCGTGACGTAAAGAATATATTGATAGGTCTCCTCGATTTGGCTGCACTTTCTGGACGCAGTTCACCAAAGTGTCGTGCCAGTGCCGCGCCAGTTCCTCTAGTGTCAGTGCAGCCCGACACTAGCGGTTTCGATGCAGCGGTCAAATCGAGGGCAAAAGTGCAGCCATACCGATACCTTGGCCACTTGCACGAGACGAGTGCTGAAGTGCCGATGAACTCGTGCAGCACGACGTCAAATCGAGTGCAGAAGTGCAGGTGGCGCGAGCTGCACTCGCCAAATCGAGCGCCTAAGTGCAGCACTCTTGAACTAGTGCAGAAAGTGCAGCCAAATCGAGGAGACCTGATGTTTCAAAGAGCACTCTCTTGAGTCGCGTTTCGCGTGAAAGCGAGCGCAGTTAACCGAACGACATTCAAGAGTTGGACGAAATTTTGTCTGGTCAGGCATTGGATGAGAAAATTTCATCAGACCAAGTCTGATGTATTCAATAAAGCTGCGCAGTGCTGCTCTGGCAGATACCAAACCCGGTGCTATTGACACTCGTCTACTTGTTTGTTTTTACGCTGTGACGAGCATCGCCTCCGCGTCACTTTTCGCAGTGTGACACGAGGCAAGCGCGAGATTTGCGGCTGTAACGTGCGAGGCTAACCGTCAAAAAAAAAAAAATATATATATATATATATATATATATATATATATATATATATATATATATATATATATATTGTAGCGATGCATTGGAACCCATTTCTAGGTTCCAATGCATCGCTCCAACCCATCTACAACCCATCGCCACCCATCTTCACTGGCGCCGATGGCACCGACGTGGAGGACTGGCTCGCACTTTACGAGCGCGTGAGCGTCCCCAACAAATGGGACGACTACGGCAAGTTAACCAACTTGGTGTTCTACCTTGCGGGAGTAGCAGGTCTGTGGTATAACAACCCCGCGTCCGATTTTGGAACTTGGTCCGATTTCAAGACCGCCGTCATCAACGTTTTTAGCCGCCCTGCCGTTCGTAAGCTGAAAGCTGAACAGCACTTACGCGAACGTGCTCAGCAGGCCGGTGAGTCATTCACCAGTTATATCGAGGATGTCCTCGACTTGTGTAAGAAAGCCAACGAAACCATGTCTGAGTCTGACAAGATCCGGAACGTCATGAAGGGTATTGACGCTTTCACCATGCTGCTCGCCAAAAACCCTGTCACAGTGGCCGAGGTCATAACGCTATGCCAGAGCTACGAGGAGCTCCGCCGGCAGCGTTCGATGACCCGTCGCTCCCCTTCACGAGATGCAGAGCTTGCTGGCTTGGTGGCCACCTCTGACCAGGCGGCGTTGCTGCCAGAGCTCAAGTCGTTCATCCTTGACGAAATCGCACGGCAGTTCTCTCTCCTGGCCTTTGCCCACCCGCCGGCCGTTCAACAATCGGCGACTACCCTTCTTCCTCCCCTCTGCCGAGCGATTGAGCAAGACATTTCGGAGGTCATGCCAGCGTACCACCAACAACCTCCGGCTCCTGCGCCCCAGAGTTACGCTCAAGTTGTCGCCAGACCGCCTCAAGTCCTTCCGGCGGCCGCACCTCTGACTTACGCCGAAGCCGCCGCTCGACCTCCGTCCACCGAAGCGGGTGTGCCGGCTACGTATGCTGACGTCATCCCTAGGCCTCGACTACAGCCCACCATGCAGTCATTCCAGCAGCCGTTTCGTCCGTCGGGTCTGGCGACATGGGTGGGACCTATCCCCGGCGAACCGATGGCGCACACCCGACAACCGCCCCATCTGCTTTGCATGCGGTTACGCCGGTCACGTTGCGCGTTATTGCTTTCGGGTGCAACCGCCTCCTGTCCCGTCACCTGCCGCTGGCCAGCTGAGCCGTCCCTTTCACGACTCAGCCCCGTCTATGCCACCGAGGTCTCGCCCAGCTCCATCTCCTCGTAGGTCCACGTCGCCACGACGTCGATCCCTGTCACCCATGCGGCCAAGTTCGGTCGCTCAAGAGCAGGAAAACTAGTCGTCGCAGTCCACGAGGCAAGGGCTGCGACGCTATCGAACTGTGAAAGCCCTCAGAGGAATCCATCGAATGTCATCGACGTGTTTGTGGACGGTGTTCGCGCATCTGCCCTTATCGATACTGGAGCTGCCGTATCCGTTATGGACGCAAAACTTTGCCGCTTACTCCGAAAAGTGACGACTCCACTTTATGGGATGTCCCTCCGTACCGCTAGTTCGCAGAGTATTCATCCTACAACAGTGTGCACAGCTCGCGTCGTCATTCAGGACGTTCTATATGCCGTCGAGTTCATCATCATTACTGCATGTTCCCACGACGTCATCCTGGGATGGGACTTTCTCTCCCGCCACGACGCCGTCATTCATTGTGCCTCCGCCGAAATTGAACTCTCACCGTTCGCACATTTGACGCCAGTAGATATTCCCTCGGCACTGAGCAAGATCCTCGTCAAAGACGATACGACAGTCCCTCCAAGCTCGTCAACGGCTGTGTCGGTCTACTGCGCCGGTCTCTCCGACACAGTTGCACTCCTTTCGCCATCTGACCGTGGTTGCAGTAGGAAAGGGTTGCTGGTACCTTTCGCGACCGTGCAAGTAACTCAGGGCAACACCGCTATTTTTGTGACCAACCCAATCCCGTACATTGTTACGTTGGTTCGAGGGGAATGTCTCGGCAGAGTGGAACCCGTCGACGACTCACAAGTCCTGGACGTACCCGGTGACTCGCACTGTCCCAGTTCCCGTACCATCAGTGCTGTTTCCACGTCTGATCCGTCATCTGCTGATGTATTTGGCAACTCCATCGCTGACAACCTTACGTCGGTCCAGCGTTCCCAGCTTCTGGGCCTGCTGCAAGAATTTCGATCTTCTTTCGATGTCGGGCAAACTTCTCTCAGTCGCACGTCCGCTGTTACACATCGCATCGACACTGGCGCCCAACCACCGTTACGGCAACGTCCATATCGCGTGTCGCCTGCCGAACGTCGGGTAATTAATGAGCAAGTAGACGATATGCTCCGACGCGACGTAATTCGGCCCTCGGACAGCCCATGGGCGTCTCCTGTTGTTCTCGTTGCGAAGAAGGACGGTTCTGTGCGGTTCTGTGTGGACTACCGACGGCTCAATAAGATCACTCGCAAGGATGTTTATCCACTACCGCGCATCGACGACGCGATTGACAGCCTCCACGGAGCCGAATTCTTTTCTTCTCTCGATTTGCGCTCGGGGTACTGGCAAGTGCCCATGGCTGACGACGCTCGACCGAAGACAGCCTTTGTCACACCCGACGGCTTGTACGAGTTCAACGTCATGCCGTTCAACGTCATGTCAGTACCCCTTTAAAGGAGTACTGACACAAAATTTCGCGGCCGAGACAGCCTGCGGGTTCGATTCCTGTGAACATGTGTACATCATCTGCAAAATATCAACAGCGAATATAGCTTGGAAGGTATTTTAAATTAATTTTGAAGTTTGCGTGAGCGATCGACTCCCCTCGCGCTACTGACACCCGCAAAGGGGACCTAGGTGAGCCCCCTACTTCCCTCACGTGACCACGCTGCAACAAGGTATGATGACGTCATAGCCGCCATTTTCCTTTTGCCGCGTTTGTTCAGGCAGTCTCGGCGGCTGGTCGCGAGTCCGTGGCCGCGGCGCACGCGTTTAAAATTTTGTGTTTGGCGACCCTGCTCTCCCGTTTCCTATTCGAAAAGACTTCTTGATGCGGACCGTGCGGAAGTGCGTCACAGTTATGTGTGCTGACGTGTTAGAGAGCTGCGCACGCTAGGTGGCGATAGTTGCACCCGGCGGCTTGTCGTTTTTCGAGCTCTCTCAAACCGAAACTGAAACTGGTCGGTAATGAGGAGCCTGTAATTAATTATCTGTCGCATGCTGCAGCAAACGAGGTGCCGTGTTATTACTAACAGGCCCCCCAGCAACACATTGCAGCAAAAAAAAAAAAAAAAAAAAAAAAAAAAAAAAAAACGCGAGGCCAAAGTTTTTGGGTCAGTACCCCTTTAAGGTATATGTTCGCAAAATCAGTTGTACAAGAATATTACATTTGTATCCACAATGTCAACACGTTCACCGGTTTACGTACACCTCGTGATCGCTGTATTAAAGTTACCAGCCAAACAGCTTTTTCTTTAGCGTCAGGAGGAACACTGAAAGAACTGACAGAACACCGCTGCTTTTGCAGTATTCAAACCTTCGCGGTTTCCTGCTGACCGGAGGTCGTTTACTTTCAGTTTTAGGGGCGAAGCTCCTTAGGGCGTAGGCTTGTCCGGCGCCGTCCGTCTTAGCCACCGTATAGTGGAATGTACTCACTACACGTGATAACGATGAGGATGACGCTGATGACCATGAAGAATAAGCGCGTTCCAGACCACCTCTATACTCCGTTTCACAAGCTGTTGGCAGTACTGTGGAAGGTACGGGCGCCCTCAGCCAATCACGACAGAGCGCACCACATAATTGTGTTCCTACGCGAATGTCGCTTCCGTGTGGAAAAATGTGTATAATACTAATTAACTTTTTAATTTTGTAGCAGGTGGCGCTTGGCACCTTCTTGATCTGTTTTGTTGATTTTTGGACGCGCCGACTTCCGTTCCAAAGGAACTGGCCCGGCTTTGTCTATTTATATTTAGTGTCACCTGTTCCTTGAGTTTTCGTAACATCAGAGTTTTTTTTAAAATGTTTACGCCACGGGTAAAAATATTTACTTCAATCATTCAATCAATCAATTTAAGTGAATCATTGAGTCAATTAACGAGCGAATCATTGAATAGATCAATCCGAAGCTTTATTTTCCGACATAATAAAACATGTTTTTTCTTGTTTTTTATGCTTGCTACTATCACTGCAACAATACTGAATTATCCCGTCCTGTACGCACCACGTAATGATTGCCATGAGCCCATTAGAAGGGTTCACATCTCATCGTCCTCATCACAACTTGAATCTGGCGTCGCAGCTCCGCAGATACCGGCGGCGACATTGCACAATGTGCGTCGGAACGCATTTCATGAGAAATGCATTCCGAGAGCGCTCCTTGTACTTGAAGCCAAGCTGCTTCAGCATCCTCTGCGTCGTCGTACTGGACACGGTCGGTAGCGTCTCGTCCTCTTCGAAACACTGCACCACCTTGGCGATAGTTGGAATTTCACCTCTCTCAAAAAAGATGTACACCACCCATCGAAGGACACTCACGTCAAATCGTCCAGCTCCTTCGCTCGATCATGGCCTTTCCAAAAAGAACGCTTGTTCGGTGTTAGGACTCTGCCCGCGTTGTCCGCCAGTGCTTTCCACCGATAAAGCGTTCGCTCGCTCACCTGGGTAGGTTTTGCCGCCCTCTTGGTGAGTGAATCCACGCTTGCACTCTCCCCGCACTCGACGCGAAGCTCTAGCGTTTAAAGCTATCTGCTTCGCCAGCTTGGGAAAATCGCGCACACTCGATGGATGGCTCACCGGCGGCAGTTTGTGGGACGCGTTGAAGACACACGACCTACTCGGGCGACGCCATGTTGCCGAAAAGCGGCGCATCACCACCTCACAACAAGCCTCCGCTCTGCCGCGTCCACGCGGGCTTTTTCTATTAATTTCACGAATTATTACTGTCAATTTATACGTTTGTAGTGTCAAAATAGTTCTGGATTGCTAAAATAGTTGAGGGACTATTTGCTGTGCTCACGCAGCCCTGATTGGACGAGAGAGCTCTACCTTTGGCTGCACTGCCAACAGCTTGTGAAACGGAGTATAGTTCCCATCGTGTGCACCGAGGAAGCAGAGCGTCCCGCAGGCGGTGTGGCCATCTATGTCAAGCAGAACACTGTAGTACAATAAGGCCGTCAACCACCACTACAGTCACTAGAGTCATGGCCGAGAGCATAGAGGGGCAGTTTAGCAATGGCTAGGCAGGTGGTGTCTGTCACTCAGGTTGACTCCATTCCTTGATCTTGCTTGGATGTGCTTGCGGGGGGCTCAGTCCATCCCTCCTTCCCGCGTCCCACAGCGCATACGCGACCCCTCCCCCCTCTCTCTCCTCTCCAACGCTCACCCCCCTTTTTCTCCCTCTAGCAATCCTCTACGGAGCGGCGCGCGCGTCCCCTCTCTCTCCTCTCCTACGCTCACCCCCTTTCTCTCCTTTAGGAATCTACTCTAAGGAGCGGCGCGCACGACAGGTGGTGCGACAGCTGCATACTCCGCTGGGGGGCGCCACGGTAGTTCCGCGGTATGAAAATGACGGAGCGCGCGTGCCTCATTCTCTCTCCTGAGCAGCGCCGCGATGAGCGCCCGGGCCACTGCCGCGAAACGGGAGCGGCGACGTTTCTCCCGCTCAAGCCAGCAATCTCCTCGCTGCTTCGCATCCACACATGGTTCCCTTTAGCGGGAGATGGCGAATTTTTTTCAGGGGCGAAGCTCCTCTTAGTCTAACCTTTTCCTGCGTCAGGCGTAACCAGCAGTATCTCGTGATAATGATGACCATGACACTGATGACCATGAAGAATAAGCGCGTTCCAGACCACCTCTAGTTCCCGTCGTGTACACCGAGGAAGCAGAGCGTCCCACAGGCGGTGTGGCCATCTATGTCAAGCAGAACACTGTAGTACAATAAGGCCGTCCACCACCACGACAGTCACTAGAGTCATGGCCGAGAGCATGGAGGGGCAGCTTAGCAATGGCTAGGCAGGTGGTGTCTGTCGCCCAGGTTGGCTCCATTCCTTGAATTTGCTTGGATGTGCTTGCGGGGGCTTAGTCCATCCCTCCTTCCCGCGTCCTACACCCCTCCAGAGCATGCGCGTCCCCTCCACCTCTCTACCCTCTCCAACGCTCAGCCCCTTTCTCTCCTCTAGCAATCCTCTACTGTACCTAGCGGCGCCCGCGTCCTACACCCCTTCAGAGCATGCGTGTCCCCTCCCCCCTCTCTCTCCTCTCCAACGCTCACCCCCTTTCTCTCCTCTAGGAATCCTCTACTGTACGGAGCGGCGCGCGCGTCCCCTCTCTCGCCTCTCCTACACTCACCCCCTTTCTCTCCTCTAGGAATGCTCTACTCTACGGAGCGGCGTCCGCGTTCCACATTCCCACAGCGGATGTGGGTCCTCTCCTCCTCTCTCTCCTCTACGCTCACCCCCCTCTCTCCCCTCTAGGAATCCTCTACGGAGCCATATAAGAACCCCTATCCCTCCACTTCACCGACCATAAAGCCGTTATAATGAAGGGGGACCGGAAGCCACGTCTAGCTACCATTTACGAATAAATAAAATTTCTTGTGTATATACACACAGTGTTTGTCACGTCTTTGATGATGTACTGGACGAAAATTCACGGAAGATTCACGGTTTACCGATGAACCTCCGGAGCTTCGCCCACTCATCATCATTCATTCCGGGGATATGCTGTGATTTTTTTTCTTTTGAAGCGAACCAGCGGTTGGCGACCGGAAGCAGCGTATTGAGCACATGCAGGCCGAGCGTTCGCTAAAATCTCAGAGGCCATACTTTACGTTTTTGTTGAATCCCGTGCGTTGGCGTTGCAAATAAATACGTTCGTTGTCCAATTTCTTCATCTTTACTTCACATTTTGCGTCACTTTTTGTAGCAATACACAGCAACTGAAGCTAGGTTTAAAGGAGCACTGACACAAAATTTCGAAGGCAAGATAATGAGTGAAATAGATGTATGTGGAGACATAGACAACGCCTACGAAATATCAAGGGCAAATATAGCCTAGAACATATTTAAAATCAATTTCAAAGTAGATGCCGCACGACTGAGCGAGATGCGAGCCCCTCGCGACGCCGACATCAACGCGGTAGCAATGTAAACAAACTACGTCACGATTTTGTGTTGGCTGGTTGTTGGTTGTGCCCTTGCGCTACCTGCGATTTCTTCCTCCGTGCCTGCGGCACCCGCTCTCGCGCGCGCCGCCTACGTCACAGTTCTGCATGGTCACGTGGCCAGCTGCGTTTATCTTGCTACCGGAACTGCTCCTGACTAGCTCGGTGCTCTTTGAAACCGAAACTGCGAGTGGGCGCTCTAAAAACGTCTGTAAATAACTAACCGTCGCGCACTCGCGCAAACGAGGTTTCCAGCCGTGATAAGCGGGTCGTAAGCTACCTATTGCAACAAAAAAAAAACAAGGTGCAAAATTTTTGTGTCAGTGCTCCTATAAGAAACAAAGGCAAACCAATACAGCTGTACGAGGGACATTAAGAATAAAAGTCCACGATCTACAGCTGCGATTCGAACCCGGGCCTTTTGAGTGGGAAGCGGGCATTCTACCCCTGCACCACTTTGGCGGAGCCGTGCGCAACTCTTAAAACGACGACACATTGCAGACTACCGACCGCAGCGCCACGAGCGGATTGACCCTGTTTGGGCTTCACTTTCTGTGCATTGGTGCTGTGGGCGTTCCGAGCACTCCCCTGTTCCATAGAGTTTGGACCATGTTTGGGCTTCACTTTTCGAAGCTCGTTCCGGGCACTCCCCTGTTCTAGTACACACTAGAGGGTAGAGGGCGCGTCAAATGCCGCCTGAAAAGAACGCCACCTTGCGCGAGAGCAGATCTTGTGTCTCGCAATCACGCGCACCTCTCGTAAGCAGAAACGCAATAAATATTTTTTGCCCACCAGAAGCCAATAAAGTTTTCCTTTTTTTTTTAATTTGCGCGTAGATAGATGGCGCGAGAATGGGTGTAGAGGAGGCGCAGAACAGACTAATTATTGCGCCTTCATTTAGGGCCTCTCTAGTTTTACATTTAGCGTGCTCAGGGAACGCGCGACAAGGAGCGAAATTGTTCGGACGCAGTCACGCCGCACCCTTCTGGTGCTTGGCCTGCAATGAAACCTGCAACGCTGGTAAGTGTATGCATGTCACGTCGATCCCACTTTATGCGCTCGAGGCACACGTCAATTTTATGACAGCTGGGTCAAGCGTTTAACATGCCCGTACGACGCCGTTCCCGACACGCAAACTTTCAACGCTACTTTGCGGTCGCTCATACATCTAAAAAAAAAAAAAAAGAAACTTATAGGACACTTAATTTTCGCATTGAATAGAGGAATGAGGCTGCGTAATCGGGCTCTGTTCGCGTCACCATCTCATTCACTTGTTATGCGTTGCTTCTCGGTGGACACTTCCAACCACGTTCTGGGTAAAGGAGCGTCTGTGCATGTGACATCGACCATTGTAAACTCTTCTAGGGTGCCTGCTGTACAGTTGCGAAGTGTCCACTACGCCACAGTTCATCATTTTGCGAAGTATGTACATATTGCGCAAACGTAAGGCAATGCGTGCCCTTATAAAAAATATGCACGCTTTGTAGGTGCAGCGGCTGCTGCTGATGAATTATAGCTGATCGCTCTGTAACGGCTGGACAGCTTAGAGCCGCTCACTCGTTAAGCAATTCACATGGTGTGACACCTGGCGCGATTATATACGCTTGGGTCACGCAATACTACGTCTGTTTTACGTGCCTCCTCACCCAGCATCATAATTGCGAAGCATTTCTTAGCGAACCTACATATCTACCTACCTACCTAGCAGGGCTGGGCAAAGATACTTTGAAATTGTATCGCGATACGATACAAGATACTCGGGCAAGAAGTATTGGAGATACAGATACAAGATACTTCCGGAATGAATGTATCCGATACGATACTTCCCAATTGTATCTTAAGATACTTCGATACATTTGTAAAATTGCTATTATAGATGTATATAATGACGCTGCAAATGCCTATGTACCGAAGTGTTTGCTTGAGAATGTCTTAACTGCGACCAACTTTGTTTATTTTAATGAAACATCTGTTTGAATCCCGAAAGCTATGTCTTTCTTGCTTAATGCATATTAGTTTCATTCCGAAACAAGTTATTGGCATTTGTTTACTTGACAACTGTTCATAAGCTGCGGTATAGTAGTTTTTACTTGACACTTTTCTAATTTATGGGTGTCGCTGCTCTACTTGGCGACCAGCCAGCGGGTTGCCGTTTAAATTGCAAGAACTTCAATAAGAAGCCTCCGCAAGACGGCACAAATACCGGTGCAGAGTCTTACCTTGTCCGTAAGCGTATTACCGCTTTCGTAGTACTGCATTACCCGACAGCCGTATAGAGCGGCAATAACGCTGGTAGCGATATTTTTTGTGAATCAGCATGTGAAGGCGATAACTACCGAGTCGGCGATCATAGTTTACTGAGGACATAAAACTGCACTGACATTTCATATCCTACCTATCAACTTGCGTAAAGTGTTCGTTAGCAACATATTCACTAACGTGTAGTCTTTTACCATTTCGTCTCTGAGAGAACTTGTGCCGCCCAGAAGCTTCCCAGATGTACTATACGCGGGAAAAAGCGTCGCAGGATATCACAGCTATTCACACAATTGCAACTACTAGCTTGCTTACCTGCTTTTTTTGTAACACACTCACAAAAAAGAAAAGTTTTTACAGGGACCTAAAAAAAGGAAAGCGAATATACCTAAGTCAAATAGCAAGGCAGTTCCGCAATAAAAAATGACAGTGGATAGGTATACAGGGTGTTTCACATAAGTACAACCAAATATTAAAAAAAAAGCAAGCGTTCAACCGCGACTGAATGAAACCAATGGCAAATGGTTTACCGTCATGTGTCGCTCGTTATGGTATTTTACATTGCGCTTTGTTGGTTGATTAACTATGGTCAAATATGCGACATTTTTAATGTTCACTTTTGAGCAGAGTGCACTTCGTCACATCGTAGAACGCATTTAAAAACGACCAAAGCAATTATTTTTCTGGCGGCGTACATGCTGCGTGGTGAATGTTTTCTGGCTTTTAAAGCAAGCATGTGAAATATTAAATAAAACCACGTGACTGCGATCATGCGCTATCATACTGCAGCGCTCTTAAACGTGCTTCGAGCGAAACAACCGGCGCGCGGACCGTCAGCCTGTCGCTTCTCAGGGACGATGGTGTTTCTTTGCCGTGTGTGGCGGTCAGAAATGTTGAAGCTCTGTGGAGCCGATGCCTAAGGCGCGGCCGCTCATTTCGTCGTGGTCCACTTGCCGGTTGTTTCGCTCGAAGCCCGTCTGAGAGCGCTGCAGCACAATAGAATAGGACAGCAGCAATGTGGTCATTTTTCTCCGGCTTTCTTTAACCCTTTCAGCTCTGAATTTTTTTTAACGGGCAGAGATTTTCGTTTGTTGTTGATTTGGCTCTACTACAACCTCAAGAGCACGAAAATAATGTGTTTTGAGCCCCCCCCATCAGTATACAAGAAAAATGGCGGCATGTCCTATATATAGGACACCAGGGCTTAGTGGTTGTAAAGCGAAATATGATGAATTTAAATACTTCTATTTAGTTTTACCGTGTAAGCACGTGTAATCGTTGTGCAACAAACATGTAGCAACCACGTATTAGTTAGAGCGCCTAAAAATCCATAAGCAGCTTTTTGCGCTCGTGATAACCAGCCCATCATCGCACTTGAATGGCTGTCGTCTAATTATTGGACGCTTTCAAGATCCAACATCGTAAAAGATTGCCGAATTCTGCTTTGCAGTGCCAATGTTATTTCCGCCCATGTCTGCAAGGGCAAGCTGATTGAACTGCACTTCGTCGTCATCTTCTAGCTCCCTCACGCACCATTAATATAGTGCAAAAAATGAATTCAAGTTCATTACGGACTGTCTCGCTATTGGTGACCCCTTACATATTATCTACGAGATCTAGGCAGGTTTGTCGACTTGAATAACAAGAAATCGGGAGCTGTCACAACAGCTACAGCTCCAGATTTGCATGAATGCATTCAGAGCTCTGACAACCACTGAGCCCTGGTGTCCTATATTTAGGACATGAAGATTGCCCATTGCTGCGGGTGACGCATTAGTGTTAGGGAACAAAAACTTTGCAAGTAGGTAGTTAAACATCTTAGAAACAACACGAAAAAATATGATAGCTACCAATATAATAGTTATTACATAAGACATCATCAAACATTCGGTGTCGGCGAGTGTCGTCTTTTTCACCTTCCGCCATCTTGCTTTCCACTTT
Source organism: Rhipicephalus appendiculatus (assembly GCA_030522465.1). NCBI lineage: Eukaryota > Metazoa > Arthropoda > Arachnida > Ixodida > Ixodidae > Rhipicephalus > Rhipicephalus appendiculatus. Next base: position 21,048 of record JALIZH010013175.1, read on the forward strand.
ACAGCGTTCCGAAGAAGACGATGATGAAAAAATAACAATCTATGTCTCCGCAGGTGTACTGAGGACGCTTCAGACACCTCTTTCAATTTCTTAGTTAAATTTGTCACAATTAGCAGCAAAATTTCTTCGTGTCCTTTTTATAGGACACCAGGGCCGAAAGGGTTAAACGCCGGAAAATTCCCTACGTAGCACGTACTTTTCCACACACAAAAAAAATCAGATATGTCGTTTTAGAATGCTCTCTAAAACGTAACGAAACGCACATGGCCCTAAAGTGAATAGCAGAATTGTTAAATCATTCATATTAGTTAACAAATTAAGTGCAATATAAAAATACCCTAATGAGAGCATCATGGCGGTAAACTCCATCGTTGGTTTTATTAAGTTGAGGTTAGGCACTTTGTAAATATTTGGTTCCAGTACGTGACACCCTTTATAAACACGATACAGGCGACACCCCTAAAAGCTACGAATATAGAGCATGATGTATCGTCAACTTAGGTGTTAATGTCAGACAATAGAAAACTCAGTGCCCACGGAAATACCACTAAAGGGCTCCTAGGGGACGATTATGAGAAAACCAGAGTACTTGGTATTATGTTTCTCAAATCCCTTTCCTAACGTAGGTTTTTTATCATAATTACCATTATTAAAACGTAAGCCCAATTTCGCTGTTTTATTATATAGTAAGCAGAACTTTTGTTTGTGTAAGCACTAGGCAGGCACGCTCAGATTATTTTACCTTTGCCCTCAACATCGCCTGAGCAGTAAACTCACATGGAATGTAGATATGTAAATAGTAGCAATGACGCCGACAATTAAAAATAATAAGAAATAAGAGAAGGACTACAAAAAAAAAGGAACAGAGGAGGATGTTACAAAATATATGTTACTATTAACAAACGGGAATAAACTACACAAAGACTTAGATAACATGTGTGGGATGCAAATGGAAGACAGCAAAGAAAGCACTTGTGCTACAATCAAGTTATCATTAAAAAAAACTTCTTGCGTAATTGAGGACGAAGAACAAAGATACAAAACGCCAAATATAATCTGTTACGTTAATGTTTGTTCTATTGTATATAGCATCGACACCGGTGGTGCGATGGTTGTTAGAATCTAAGGAGGAGGAAGAGGAAGGAAAGGCAGGAAGGTCAACCAGACGAGCGTCCGGTTTGCTATCCTACACTGGGGGGAAGGGATTAAGAGAGGAAAAGATAGAGAGATAGAGAGAAAGAAATAGAAAACAAAATCACATGAGCTTAAACTAGACTGCTGCTTTCAATAGAGTGGACGCGGGACTTCAGGCGTATCACGTTTCACTGTAGATCATCGGGATATGGTGCCTACTGATGGCTTGCGAGCACTGGACATAGAACACCCAGCACCTGTTGTACGGACTCAACGTGCGGTGACTTTAGCCTGCCGACGAACACTCGAAGTGTGTCTAACAGTGATTGAAGAACTATCAAGGCTGGTCGGTCTTCTTCTGGCAACTTGCCAGTCGGAGATTGAGGGTTGACTCTTGCCGAGGTGCACTGTGAATCCGCAAGTCGCTGCGACTTCGGCAACGGAGGCCAAGCTGCGTCAGTTGTGTCCATGCCTTCCATAGTGTTCTGGTTTGCACCGGCTGTCGCTGATACGTGTGCCTGCGGCTTCGGCGATGTAGGCCAAGTGGAATCCACAGGAACCATGCCTTTCACTGCATTCTGTTTCATGCCAGCCGTGTAGAGTCCGGGACAGTCCGGGTGCCAAAGGCGGTGGTGAAGCAGGGCGTCGAATGGGCGCTGCGGATCTAATTTGCATATAAGTCAATCTAATAGTGTCCAAGTCAAGCTTACATCCACGAGATCTGTCAAATCTATGTGTGAAAGCAGCGAGACGCAAAGCAACCCCATTCTTGCATTCATGGGACTTTGCAACGAAACACCACGAAAGACAAACTTCGATAACAACACTATAGCCACATCTGAATTTGAGCGAAAGACGCCACACGCATGGGACTAGGAGCACAGTACCGTGGCTACAAACAAGGTTCATGGCACCACACAGCTAAAAGGAAAGAAAACATCCAGAAACAAAAGGTGGGCTGCACGTAAACGTTCGCGCATCTGTTTTTGTGGAGATGGCTCAAGCGCCATCACGTGAGTCTGTTCCACCAACACAGACGCATGTAGACCTTATTTCCGATGCTCACTGGAGCACTCTGGTGGAAAAACAAAGGACTGTCACTGTCGTCACCTTTATTGAGGTGGCTTAGTGGCAGAAGTGTCAGCGTGAGAAGCAGAGTTCAGCCAACGTTTGTTGTTTCACAGGGTGCCGTTTCTAAAGCAGTATCTTGTATCTTAAGATACACGATACATTATTGAATGTATCGGAAATACAGATACAGATACTCGTTTTGCGAGACGTATCGCGATACAGATACAAGATACCCAACCAGTATCTAAGATAGTATCTAAGATACATGTATCTTCGATACTGCCCAGCCCTGCTACCTAGTACCTACCTAACCTCTGTCTGTCTGTCTGTCTGTCTGTCTGTCTGTCTGTCTGTCTGTCTGTCTATCTATCTATCTATCTATCTATCTATCTATCTATCTATCTATCTATCTATCTATCTATCTATCCATCTATCTATCTATCTATCTATCTATCTATCTATCTATCTATCTATCTATCTATCTATCTATCTATCTATCTATCTATTAACTTGGCATAGTCCAAAATTGTCATGGGAGGGTAAGAGGGTTTGACTAGTCATTCAATGCTTCTTATGGTCACGAAACTGAGCCGTCACGCTATGGGAGAGCTTCATACGCTGCTCGAAAATGCCGCAACGCGGCGCCGCTGCGCCACAGAGGCGATCGTCCGCGCCGTCCGCGTATTGCAACTCGCGCAGAGCGAGAAAAGCTGCTGGATATGATGTGTTTAAGCTAGCGGAAACGTGGTTTCAGGACGAGGATGCCTAACACGTTTTGAGTACCGGGGTGCCGTTCCGGCTACAAGGGAACCAAAAGCATGTCGTCGTTCTCTTTACCATTAGACAAGCAGCAGCGCGAGAAATGGAAGCGGGCCATACCGCGCGCGAAAGTAGCGATTTTAACTTTGAGTCGAAGTATACACGTGTGAAAGCGAACCGTTTCGACGCCTCGGTCATTGTCACAGCGTATGATTTCAATATCAGCGGCGTATTCATGTCTTCGAAACGCGACAAGCCAACGCTGAAATCTGACGTCATTTCAAGGATTTTTGAAAGACTTCCTTCGTATCTCACGAAACGCAAACCCCGGTCCCTGCTCATCGACAATGCGACCACCATGCAAACGACCACGTGAGTCACAAAGAAACAGATGCGAGCTAAGGGGTGCACTTCATGTCCAGCAGGTGGTGGTAAAAAACAAAACAGATAAAGGCAATCCGGCACCTAAATATATATTCCACGCGTTGGATGTTCATTATTCATGTTGCTTAAATAACTTATTCGTAACCTGATGCGTTGGTGCTCCGTCTATGTGGTTTGTGTACGAAAATTAATATATGATCTTGCTTGTATTTTGTTTTCGCACAAGCAACCGGTAAATCTTTTTTTTTTATTGAAACTATAAAGCTGTGTTTTTTTCTCTCTAATTTCCGATCATGATGACCATAGGAACGTCGGTGAGATTAGAATATCTTAACCTCTTGTAAACATCCTTGTATTAAGAGAAGCAAAACACCTACTCTAGATTGATTTGATCTGTTAAGATGCAGCCAGAAGGACTCAGATACTGCTCACAGTTTAACGAATTCAGAATCTGTGGCGGGTGAATGGGCGTGTAACAGCTCGTATTTTTGCTTCTGTTTTCAAGTGGCACCTGCTGGCACTTTGCTGCGAATGCACGTTGTTTAACCTTCACGGGAATGTTAAAAAGCTCTACCTTATCGAAGCGTCGTAGTGTTGAGACGAAAGGAGCTTGCCAGGCCACGGCGGCCGCATTTGGATGGGGGGCGAAATGCAACACCAGTGCACTAAGAATTAGGTATATGTAAAAGGACCCTAGGGTGGCAAAAATCATTCAGAAGTCCCCGGCTACGACATTCGTAATAATCATATCGTGGTATTCGCTCTAAACCATCGAATTGTTGTATTTTTTCGGCTGATACCGCCGCGAGCTGCATGTCTTGAGCTGCTTTTTTTCCCCCTCCCGGGTGCTCAATTTAAAACAGAAAACGCGTTCAGGCATGTATTTGTGGGTGCTGAGTGCTAAAAGTAAATGCGTGAAAGCAAAATGACCGTCGCGGAAGCTCAGAAAGCTAAAACACCGAGGCTGTCCCACACGCAGCCCCAAGCGATAGCAGCGTTCACATCGTCTCTCAAGCACAGCTGTGCCTCTGGCGGCGGCCGCTAGCTCCATATGAAACTGAGGCCGCAGTTTCAGGACCACAAGAAGCATTGAATGAGTCTGGTTTGACGAATATTACTGTCTGGTCATGACGTGAATAACGTGAAAATCCTGTCGCAAACGTCGTCAAAAGCCAGGAACGGCAAGAACAGACATTGGTCATTCAAACATGAGAACATTAAGGAAGTCCGGCATCAGCAGCGTTTACCTGACGAATGCAAAGAATAAGAATCAAACTCAGGCATTCTGCGTGGCAGTCAATTCTTCGATCACAGAGTCACGCCAGGTCTTGAAACTGCTCTGGGGGAAAATTCTTTCCAGTAGCAGTAGTACTATAGAAAAATAATATCTTATGCAGGCGTCATATCGGTGCAACGTCAATGGGGGTTGCAGTGATGGCTATCTAATTTTATAACAAGGTAATACACTTAGCATTTGTGCTCCTATGATACAGTCATGTCGGGTTAACGTCAATTGTGCTTCCAATGCCGGCTCCACTTTTATAAAAAACTAATAAACATTACATATGCACCCCCCAAGACTCAGCAAACAATGTTCAAGCGTTGTTCGACTCCAGAGGCGCACGCTAACGAATGATACTCGCATCATCGCACCAAACGTGCACCTCGTTTTGATAAAACTGACATCTGTGCTCTAACGTGAGTGCTGACGTTACGTCAGACCATAAGTTGCCCTTTAAACGCAAGCATTGTCGGCGTGCCTGGTAAGCATACGATGTGCATACAACTACTCCATTTTCAAAGACATGTCGACCCTCTTCGTAAGGCTTCGCTAAAAGCCATAAAATGCAGCATAGACGGCTACTCACTGACTGCTTCGCATGAAAATGATTGCCACAATGCGTGGGATCTACCGAATTTTTTATTCTTTGCATCCATAGTGACCCTTCAGTCAAGGACAACACCGTCGACACCGATGCCGACGCTGGTGCTGTAATTTCAGCGAGACGGTTTCTTCAACGGTATCGCGTTAAAATAATCCGTACGACTGCGCACATTAGGCCTGCGACAAATTGAGCGAGCCGTTAGCAAATATAATGAAACTTAAGATCATCAGTTCAGCGAGGCAGCAGCAATCCAAGAGCATTTTGACGCGAAATAGACGAAAAAGAAAAAAAAATATTCACCGCCCAAGCACTCCGTACAGATGGTTAACCAGCGAAGCTGAAACGTGTGGCCCCGGTGGGTTAATCCCGATTATTGGTATTGTTTGAACGGCGAAATCCGGCGGTCTTTGAGGACGTTGAGGATGACGTCGAAGAGCTTGTTGACGTATATCGCACACACCACAGGATCATCGTTCCAAAGTTCGACGCGTTCGAGGAACACGATCTCCTGCATGGACCGGCGTTGAGTGTCGTCGCCGTGTACCCTGATGCGTTCGAACAGCTCAATTTAGCGGTCCCAGTGAACTTCAGGGGCAGGTAAAGTTACAAATTTCGTTGGCTTGCCGAGTTGCCTTGTGATTGTGAACACCTCCTTCTTGCGTTCCTGCCAGCAATGGACCGTGCTCGGGACTCCACGCATTGAACGCCATGTCTCGGTCAAGTGAATCTCCCGCGAAGCCACCGCTCTCTATATAGTTGTCGACGAGTGATGGTGCTCGTAACATCGTTGGTACGTAATGTGACGGTCTTTTCGACGATGTTGAACCGGATCACTTTCATGGCCATGTACAAATGTGAGCCGGTTCCACGCCATCGACAGTCCGAGCTCCGTATCTCACTGGTGGCTTTGGAGAACAGCGTGGAGTGGGAACTTGTGATTTTCCGCGTATGACCGAAGTATATCTGCGAAAACGACAGGCAGGAACATGGGGAACTGCCCTTCTCCGGGAGCGATGGCTACCTATTATGCGTGCCGTCGACGAGACGAGTTGAGTTCACGGCTGCGTCGTCGAACACCGCCGTGTGGCTCACTGCGTGCACGGCAGACGCGCACTGAACGGGACCGTCGCAGCCGAAGTGCCGCTCGAGAAACTCCCGCCGAAAGAGGGCGTTGGCCCCGGTGAACGCGTTCGCGCCATTGCCACGTTGACGCTGCTCTGCTAGCATCACCGCTTCCTCGCCATTTCTCCAAGCATCCGCCCGCCATGGCGCGCATGCATGGGTACGACGGAGAGGACGACGGCGCAGACGGCGCAGCCAGTGGCGCACGCGCTTGGGTACGACGTTGGGAACGACGTTACTGACGGCGCAGCCAATGGAGAAGTTTCTGTCAACACTATACAGACGGATTTCCGTTTCGCCTAGCCATATACAGCTTCCGCTGTAATAGCGGTGTCACGGTGTATTCTGAATATTTCTTCTCGGGACTGGCACCAAATTGAGCCCCGCGGCGGGCACGCATCTCTCGCATTTTTAATGTGCGAGATTTCGAGGCCACAATTTGTACGGAAAACCGTACGCCTGCGACGCAAAACGTTGCGTTTCATAGGAATACAAGTGGCATTTTATAGGTCTACAAGAGAATGCCGTATGACTGGAGAAATAAAATAAGATTCATGTTCTTTTGTAGCTCCCAGCGGCTCCGCAATGCGCGGACGCTAAGGTCGGCGCCCTCAGCTGATGCCAGGGTTGCCGTTGGTGGCTACTTTGCGCCAAATTGGCTACTTTAGGACCTCGTGCGGCTACTAAAATTTCAGGTTGGCGTCATGGCTACTTTTTGGCTACATTGAACTTTTGTTTTAGCACATTTAGTAGCCAATATTCTTATTATTTGCTTGTAAAAAAACAAGCATGTTGAAAGACCACCCACTGTTTTTAATCTTTTCTGTCGCGTCAGCCTATGCGCGCGCATGTCCTCGCCCCAGCAGCAGGCTGGTGCGCATCCAGGCACGTCCACGCAACGCGCGGCGCGCCTTCAAACACGGAATGACGAAGTTGCGCGCATGTTGGGAAACCGGTGGCTAGCACGGTGCCCGCTATCTATTCTGACGTCAGTTTTTAGTGATGGTAGCACAGCGCGTGTTCTCATGCGAATTTGGCAAAAAAAGCAAATATCCGCACCAAAATGAAGTTGGCCTATTATTATGGTGAGTCTTGTAATCAATTGCGGTGGGCGGCTGCAACGAAAAACTGCTTCACCGCTTAACGTTCCTTCCCCCACCGTCTTTTTGCCTGGAATGTTCCAAAGTTAATCTGTCTTCAGCAAGAACTCTATCCTGCAGAGCATTGAAATTATATTAACCAATACAATATAGTAAATGGGCCAGCTGATGCAAAAAGCGGTTTGTGGAACTAAATGTCAGAAAATGCAAGGTTATTCGGGTTGCGCAAAACACTGTCTGGCTATTTAGCTCTTGAATCACGTTTCGTTAGAACCCGTCCCTTTTATGAATACGTTCATAGAAGAGTGTAATATTATTTCTAATTCCAATGACACTGGTAGTATAACGGCCACGAAATGCAGCCTTTCCACTCCCGTCTCTAACAAAGCATCGAAATTTCTCCCATTTGAATCGATTTCATAGAATTCACCACCTTAGCACCCTTGACGGCATATTTATTTCATTACCACCCTATACACCCCATTGCTTTGGTTATCGTTATGAGGTAGGTGTTCCATTTTGTAAAATCCGAATCTTTTTCTACCACGCGCCGCGAACGAGGTGAAATCACTTTCGTCACCGTTCAAGTGGTGATAATCTTCATTTTCGTGAGGCAGTAACCACCATTGCACAATTTGCTGGAAGTCTGCTCATTGTTCATTTTTGCAGTAAAGTAGAGAGGTGGGCGAGTTGGTAATGATGCATTGTAAAAACTTTTCAGCGCGAACAGGACGGAGCACGCGAAGAGGACACAATACGAGCGCTGTCTATCAACTGAAGTTTATTAAAACGAAAATTTACACAGCCGCCCAAAAACCAACATAAGCATGCGCAGAAAGTCACGTGACATCAAAGAATTCGTTGAGCTTACTTATTTCACAATCTAGTAGACAAACAGATGGTTCAGATATACAGTCATCCCCCGTGTCTTTAATAAAATACGCTTCTGCAAGTTCCCGTGCTCTTCTGTCTTTATGTTTCAACAAAATGACAGTGTTGTCGAAAAATGGTTTACACCCACATGCCCTACAATGTGTCGAAAGGTGTGACGTCGGCGTTCCCTTTAGGGCATTATTATGCTGGCGGAGTCTTTCGTTGATGCATTTACCAGACTGGCTAATATACACCTTTCCGTTGAGCTTACTTGAAATAAGTAAGCTCAACGAATTCTTTGATGTCACGTGACTTTCTGCGCATGCTTATGTTGGTTTTTGGGCGGCTGTGTAAATTTTCGTTTTAATAAACTTTCAGTTGATAGACAGCGCTCGTATTGTGTCCTCTTCGTGTGCTCCGTCCTGTTCGCGCTGAAAAGTTTTTACAATGTTCATTTTTACACGCAGTATCCTGTTACTTTTTTCTTTGTGTTCTATCTACTCTCCTCTATAATGCCTTGTGGTCAATAAATAAATAAATAAATAAATAAATAAATAAATAAATAAATAAATAAATAAATAAATTTCCTGTAACTCACCTGTGGCTTGAAGACCAAGACAGAGGAAAAATTATGCTATTATTTCTATGTTTTTGCAATTAAAATCATATTAAGTGTAAGTATTTAAAACTATAGTAATAACAGCGCTTTATTCTATTTGGCTACAAATTTGGCGATAAAGTTGAATGGCATGGCTACTTTGGCTACTTCTAACTTCAATTCTGGTTCCTTTTCAAGTCTACCCAACGGCAACCCTGGCTGGTGCCCTTGATGCCGGCGTCGTCGGAAGACGAGAAAATGGAGTCAGACGGCTATGCATTTGCCTAAGACAACGCAAACTCGATGACCATCATCTCTTTTGTCATAAGTCGATTGTAATGATCCCTCCCGCCCGCCCCCCCTTTACCTAAATGCTTTGTGCACCCAACGTGGTTTTGCACTGCCTCTGGGATCGGCCCACACCAATCGACGATTCCATGTAATGACACGTTATTTGACGTCATAGTGACGTCATAACGCCATCGGGGGGACGCCATCACATGATGATGAGTTTCAACAGCGAAGCTGTTTAAGCTCGCAAAAGCCCCGTGGGGCGTTAACAGAAAACTATCATCATCATAAGCAGCCTCTGCCTTATATGGCATCTCGCGTCACCTACAAGCGCGTTGGAGAAAGGAAAGTGGGAGAAGAGATGAGAAAAGGAGAGGAGAAGAAGAAATGAAACAAGATTTCTCGGCGAGGCAGGATTCCAACCAGCGTATCCATGGTCTGAAGGGGAGCGTCGTAACCACTGGGTTATCCAGGGACGCTAGCGGAACAAGCATTCGCGGGAACCATGCGATTGCGTTGCCATGGTCGAGAGAACGAGAAAAATATAGACAGAAAGAGAAACAGAGAGTTATAAAAGAAACATGGATAAAGAGAGGCAACGAAAGAAATAGAGGGACAAATGAAGATAAATAAGGAAACAGAAAAAGAGAGAAAGAAAGCATAGCATAGCCTTGTATATTATAGTATCCGCCTCGCGCGCTGCTGCTTTGAGCTGTACATGTGGCGCCACCAACGGCGAACGGTGGCGAAAAGCGGTTTAGCTGTCTTTTTTTTTTTTCAATTTTCATTCAGTTATTCGTACTGCAGACGCTGCTCCGCTAGACAGCCATGACGTTTGTTACGTCGGTTGTTCTATTTTATTTGTTTGAAAATGACAGGCCCGTTTATTATTACTCTGCACGTGCGCGATGCAATGCATGCATTTCTAACGTGCATGCGTTGAAGTTGTTTGCCTGATATGCTAACACAGATGAAATAAAAACTGATGCAACATAAAACCGACTTCTTGTTTTATTGAACACCGTAAACAGTACAATAACAATGCACACAACGGTTAGGAAACGCACAAAGGACACACGTTTTGATCTTCGTCCAGCACTTATCTGTACAGCCAATTATGCCAAAAGAAAAAAAAAACAGAAAGCTAACTTTAACGATGTACCAGGCATCACTTAGCGGCATAATAATGTGTGAAAATACTAAAGCAAATGACCAACAAACATTCGAACTGTTTTTTTATTATTTCACAGAGCGTATAAAAATTATAAGAAACTTCAAACTGCATCACAATCACATATTTCTGAAAATCAAATCACCGTTCAAGCCACGATCTTCTATCTCATGCGCTTTAAATTATGCACAAGATTACTCAAGTTTATATAGAAAATGCGCACGCGCGGCATTACTCAGACTTATATAGGAAATGTGCACGCATGTAGTATAGCTCGTATGCTTGATTCTCCTTTGGTACGTGAACCTCCTCATAAAATGCGATTCTAGAAGTAATGTTCGTGGACTAGCCTAGCATAAAGAAGGGACTCACCTTTGTAAAAACTGTATTCCAACTGCAATTCAATATTAACCGACGCAACACACTTGTTACCGCACAGTGATATGAAGCAGACGCGCGAGGCCAGGCGTGGTGTTTCAACCACGGTGGTGGTTTCAACTGAATCGTGCGCGTACAGTAACGTCGTAAAGGTTGCCGCCATATCAGCGGTTCCCACGATATAGCACCAGTTCCCCTTCTCGGGTCATCAAACCGCTGCTACGCCAAAAACTACACACATAGCTGACGGTCAAAGAAAAACGCCGTCTGGTAGGAGGCCATCCTGTACAGCCAACGAAGAAAAGTGCATGACTGAAGCATCTGAAGCATTTCCGTTGATGCGATGGCAGCTGAGCGAAGTCATGGCTGATCGTCCGACGTGTGGCCACCACCATTACACAATTATAACTTTGCAACGTCCAAGAAAGACACGACGGAAGCGACGAGCCCACCCGGTCATGTTGCGTGCGCTGGATGGATGGATGGATGCTATGAGCATAGTTATGAGCGTCCCCTTACATAACGGGGCGGTGACATGTGTGCCACCTGGCTCGAAAAAAAAAAAGGGAAAGAAAGCTTTCTTTTTTATGTTGGCCTAATGCCTTATCTACATTGATTAAATCTATGTTATTATACCAAAGAAAAATATAAATTCACGGTCCATCTCTCTGCCTGTTAAGGCAGAATGACCTTATTTTTCCCCATTATTTATTTTTGTCCTTTATCTCTACTTCTCTGCCACCAATACTTAAACCGTCTCTTACCTATTTCTATCGCGGACGTGTTCAGCTTTCCATTGTTGTCCCTAAAACCCAAGGCTTCATGTACACTCGTGCCCACGCGTATACCTGGGTGGATATCACCACATTCAATCAGTACATGTTCCATCGTTGGTGACCGCACAGCGCGCGCTCCCACGGCAACCGAATGAAATAAAAAAAAAAAGGGGGGGGGGGGAGAGAGGAGTTAACTCAGATCAAACGAACTGCGGTGGAAGCGAGGAGGTTTTCTAGCCGTCGGTGTGAAATATTTTCTAGAGATGGCACTCGTTTGTTTTTGCACTAAAGTTTGCACAACGGATGCGCAAACTTCATTCAAAATGCATGGGATCCTATGGCGGTTTAGATGAAAGTGCCACCGCTTTTGCCGCGCGGTGGCGCCACCATACCGGTGCACGAGGCGGATAGCGAGGGAGTGGGAAAGAGAAGTGTGAGGAGGAGGAAAAAGTTGAAGGGAGAGGGTTAAGCATAGCATAGCAATGTATAGCATGGTGTAGCAAGTGGTGGGAAAGGAAAATGAGGGTGAGGAGAGGGAAAGAGGGGGGAGGGTAAAGCATCGGAAATGGAAATGAGGGTGAGGAGGAAAGGGAGGAGCGGGACGCCACCAGATCTGCTGTTTCTTTGCACCACTAGTGCATAGCTGCCCCATTTCTTCTTCTTTTTTTTAGTATTGCTCGTGTTGAGGCCGACGCTGGCGGTCACTTTTCGCATTTGATGAAGCGTCTAAAGCTTTTGCCTGAATAAATATGGGCGGCGCGTGTTCAAGGCGCAAGCCCGGCACGCGAAGATCTAGAAGCCTGCTATGCTGCTTGTCTTCTTTGGCACTCCGCTGCGACCTCGCGGGGCCCAACAGTGGTGACTCCGTCCTTAGTGATGACCGAATCCAGCAACTTACCACCCCGAGGCAACCTTCCACCTGACACTACCACGCGCCCACGTCACAGTTGTTGAGCTTCGTCTGCCGACGTTCTGGCGCAAACATAAAGCAGTCTATTTACGATTTCGCTCATTCCATCTATGTCGTCATCATCTGCCTGCTTCTTCCTAAGCATAGTAGTTCTTCGCGAGGGCGAACATGAATTAACCTGGTTTTACACTGACTAAATATACGTTTACCTGTTTTATGTAATGAGTTTTCCTCTTCTTCTCGCCAGGCTGAGGGCGATATTCGCCTTCACTAACCTGTGATTGCTGCATTTTACCTCCTTATACTTCTGTTTTCTGTACGACGCCTTCGTCACCGCACCTTATGAAACGTATTATTTTTTTTTTGCTTCTCCATTAAGGCTATTTTATGTCCCCTGCTTATTGTTATACTTTTTGAAGAAAATAACCGTTACACGCAGTTCATTTCTTTATGCGAATTCCATAAGCATCTCTCCGCGGCTATTCCTAAATTCGATACCATACAGTTACAACAGCTGCGCTTTCCCACGGCTGCTGTGTACTGCGTTTGCACTTGTTGCATTGCTGGTTCAAGATCCTCATAGAACTGCTCTACTGCCTTGTGGCAGGACCAGATATGCTGGAGCTTACGCTCGTACTACTTTCACTTCATACCACTTGTGTAGTTTTATCGTGACGCTTGCTACCCCTTTCCTTAATACCGCAGACGTAATCAATGCTACCGGTATTGTTTTTACGGTTTAGAAACCCCTCTCCTTACTGTCTTTCCTCAAGGAGCCCTTTGTAGTTGGGTGCCTGCGCGCTATTCAACACTGAATACTCCTACCCATGCCTCCTAACCTCACTGAGGCCAGTTAACGCCTGCTAACTGCTCGAGTAGTTCCGTTGGTCAACTCCACCTGAAAGGGTCCGTGTGCTGAACGTTGCTAGGTTGAGCTTACAGGGACGACTTGTCGAGATCCAGTGATTATTAGCACCTTACACTGCGTTCAAGTTACGCCGCGATCAAGCCGTGGTGGCTTGCTTTGCAGCCGCTGCGGCGAGAGTTATGGTTTAATTGTATGCGGCATGGCTGAAATGGTGGCCAAGTACTGCACCACGGAGGCCTGTTCCTGTTCTAGTGAGAGAGAGTTAGTCGTAGAGAGAATACCTGGTTGAAACAACGAGAAACCAAATAAGGTTATAAGTAAAAAGTTGTAAGCCTAAATGAAGAACCCGATGTTTCCGGCCCAACCCGGACCCTTCATCAGAGACGTCGGAGGGGGAGGTGTCGCTGCTTTTTACGATCTAAAGACAGACCGCCTAAGGAAAGAACTCAAGGGGTAATTAACACCATGCCATATGCAGAGCCTGACGCCTCGTAATAGCTGAACGAAGAACTTGCCCGAGAGACTGGGGCAACGCAAAAAATTGTGAGCCATTCCACTCTGTGAAGGCTGATGACCAACAAAACTGCTTAGCACGCGACACGGAAGTCACACAGCATTTTGAACAAAGGTGCGAACTCGTTTACTGTCTTGATCGGTGGTCATGGTGATGAAAGCAGGCACACACATTCGTTATTTTCTGTCGGTCGTCTAGGATGTCCACGTTCCCATCCTTCGTTGACGTGCGTCAAACAATAACATGAGCGGCGGTAGCGAATCAACTCTCGATGAGGCACACTTCCTTGGTTCCATGGGTGTCGGCAGGGGGGGTGAAAAATGGGCACTTGCCCCCCCTCTCCAAAACCACACTAGCGCTCCCCCCTCCCGCAACGCGAAGCTACGCGGTTTTGCACACCCCAAGACAAAATCTTGCCGCCGTATACGTCCTTGGGTTCGAGCACGGTGCCGTCTCCGATCTCGGTGAGAACGACGGAGACTGCGGCATTCTTTGTCGCACCACACGACGCAGCCGGAAGTATACCTAGGAGAGGTGATGCAAGCTTCACTTCGGAGCTGAAGATTTCTTTGTTTTATTGTGTTGTGCTGTACCGCACTCGTATTTCGGGTGAAAATTGTACGTGATGGTACACCATTATAGCGACATCTCACTTTTTTCTGCAGAGAGTTTCTGTGGATCATTATTTGCTTAAAAGCGCCATGACAGGGTCACCGAACAATTCGTGATTTTCAGCGAAAAGTTGAAGTGTACGGTCCATTATGCCTCTACATGAATGGAAAGTGGACTGTAGTAGAGTATTTTAGTGCTAAGCAAGCCCTAGAAGTCACCGAATATAAACCCCGCCCGCCGCCGGCGACCGCCATTTTGCCATGGAGTCTGTGTCGTCATGTGCTACATGGAGTGGAGCCGCTGCCTTCTGCCAAATTTTCAGTCGCTGCAATTCGTTCAATCTCACTGCCAAGCTGATGAAAGCTAAGATATCTCAATTTCACGCGCAGTTGACCACGGAGCAATATCGTTCACCGGAATGCAGACGCTCGCACAGCAAGCTGCTGATTACATCACGGCTAGCGAGTGCGCCATACTCATGTCCGACTCTCGTGCCGTTCGCGTGTTTAAAAGATGCTCAATTATTAATTAATATCTTGATAAAATGCGCTAAAGTGTCACCAGATTATTTGTGGGCGCACAAGGATTAACCCACATATAAGACAGATAGATTATGATCGAAAATTGGGTGTCATGGCCCCTTTAAGTTTATTTCCAGCTAGAATGGCGGTATCATGTGATATAGAAGGGAAATGATACATTTATGAAAATTTTCTAATAAGAAGTAGCCCTTCTATTTGTTTTGTTTCCTCTTATGTCCCTGTTCGTGATGTGTTCAACCACACTTCGACATACACTCGAAGTCAACCGATAAGTTCGGCGACGAAGTAGGCATTTACTGACACTAGCATATTCACGCCTCTTTGTACGCATGTGTCGCTCCTGTTCCCGCTGGCAAGCTACTTGCTGTGGCCATACTGTCTGTGGCGGTTGGCATCTACGGGCAAGGAAATCAGCTACAGCAGATTGTCATCAAGATTTGTGGTGAGAACCTTCGCTTTCTAAGAAGTGTGTTATTGTATCTATTTTCTACACAGTAAATAACAAACAGATCGTTCTCGCTTGCATGCATGCGGTAGCCAAGAAGTGCCATTTTTCTACCATACTTCGCGCCTATTATCTTTGGCCCGTGGGAGTGGCTATGGACATACGGGATCACCGCAAGCCTGTGCTCGTCAGGGACTTTCTTACCATAACCCTGAGGTTTCACTTCCTTTTCTATGATTACACGTACCAGCTTATTGCAAACAGCGGCGCTGTCAGTGATCCCGTATGTCCATGGCCACTCCCACTGGCTAAAGTAAATAGGCGCAAAGTATGGCGTACGCATAGCCTTTTCAGTGCCAGCTAAGCTGTCGAAGGTTTGCAGTTTAGTGAGCCGATGGAAAGAACCCGCCAGCATGATGCAGAGAAATGAGCGTCATGTTCAACATAAGAATAAATATGTGCCATGCAAGTTAGGCGTAGTGTATCAGGTCCCGTTAACGTACGGGAAATCTTATATCGGCGAAAGCGGAAGATGCATTAATATCAGGTTAAGGGAACACGAGCGATAGCTTTCTAATACTCCGGGCTTACATTTGTCCGCGCATTGCCGAGAGTGTGTTAGTGAACCCGCGTTTAATGATGCGACAGTAGTTTCCAGGGAAAGTAGATTGATAGGCCGCAAGATAATAGAAGCCTTTCACATCAGGAGAAACGGGTGTATTAGCGCTACCTCTATCAGTCTGACAAGTAATTCGAGTATCTGCGTTCCACGTGCTACAGTTAACTACCCGGCAACGATCGTTTGGTTGAAATCCTTGACTGGCGTTGTTTTTTGGTTACGCTATTATTTGTTGACACTGACACGTCATCCTTGCAGTGTCCATGTAATGTTGATATGAGGAGTTTTTTTTCGAAATGAGCTAAATCCAGAAACCGAAACTAGCTCAAATAAAGCTCCATTGGCACGTACATACTCTCAACTTTCCTGTAAAACAGTTATCGAAACGAAATGGGTCAATACAACCAGCTACGAGTGCTTACAGATTTCGTTTCAAAACGAAATTGAGCCAGATCCGTGCGCTGTACGGATCGAAATGAGGCAAATCCAGTAAGCCAATAGCAGAGCTTTTTACCTCCAGACAGGGTATTTGGCCGGATTGAAAAGGACGTGAGGAAGAAATCCTCACGAAGAAACACGAAGAAATCCTGAATCCCCAAAGCTACCAAATGATTTTTTTTCATATCATGGCACTGTGCTAGAGCTCGGAAAACATTGGGACGTGTATGACTGGAAAGCCTGCTGTACGGCAGAGATGAAATCGACATCCAGCTTGCCGTTTAAGATAACAGAAACCAAGGTCTTCTACATTCAAAGAAATGCAGCTGGTAGAAGCCCTAGAGTTAGAGCAGAACCCCACTATAATGTTTCCGTATCAAATTTCGTGCCAGTCCTAAAGAGGGGAAAGTCCCTTGCACAAGCTACCGTGCAATGCCCACTGTACACTCATCATGTCAACAAAATGAAACTGATAGATGTGACGAGCCTTCTCGTAAAGCATTTCGGCAGTTCATGGCAAGAGAATCAAGAGCTCGCTTATTTTGTCAGTGTCCTCAGGCGTGCCAAAGAAAATGATCATACAGAAGATTTCGAGTAGAGCTGCTTGTGCTGCGAAGAAGACGCACCGGCTCTTCGTGTATAGTTGAAGGCCTTTAATTGAATCACTGTTGCCTATCTTTGATGGCTTTTCGGCCAAAACTCTATCATACTGCTCTTGAAAGTCGATTTCAATAAAGTTTTTGCAAGAATACCGCCTCGAATTGAATGTGTCATTTCAATATGAGCCAAATCCAAAGTTATCATGCTAATATTGGTCAAGTCCGCTGTATATTTTTTAATTAATTGTGGCCGTAAACTTCTACTAGCTGACATGTAAAATATATCGCGTAATAGGTTTGAAAGCGTTGTATTTACATTGCGTAACAAATTTTCACTGTTTTCACAAATTCTGTTTTGGTGGATTTGACTCATTTCGAAAAAAAACTTCATATGTTCTTTTCAATAAACCAGTTGTGAGTCAGCGCTCGTTTGTCCTTTCTTTCTTGTTTCGTGTCCCGTCCTGCTGCGCAGTTTTTTCAGAAGATGGTTCCGGAAAAATTTCGGGGACTCTTCAGCTTCTCGTTCATGGTTGGAAAGCGTATGCGGGGCCCGTTCGCGTCACCTTCTCAATCGCTAGTCTGGCTTTGCCTCTCGGTGGGCACCCCAGCCCTGCCGCGTGGAAAGAACGGCTGTGCGCGTAACATAGGCCCTTTCTAGAATGCCTATAGGAATGCCCACTGCAAGTACAGCTGCAAATTGCCCACGACGCCATAATTATCCCTTTTACCATTTGCCAAAGTAACCACTACGCGTCCGTGAGGAAACACGCGCACCTGCGCATCTGGCCATTTTGTTCATGCTGTTGCTTTATGATGATGATGATTAAATATGCCTGAGCGCTTTGTCGTGTTTAGAACTTTAAACCACCCACTCGTCACGCAACTCGCATGTTTTGACGCCGGGTGAAATTCTACGCTTCTGCCGCGCAATATTACATGCGATTCGTGAGGCTATCAATTCCTTTAATGGAAACCATTCAGCGGTTACGTGAAAAGTGTTGCAGGGCCCCTTTAAAAGACGAGTTCCATTTTTGTATTTGTCTTCCTGGTCGCACGATGCAACTAGACTCGCAGAGCAAGTTTGTACAGGCCAACCTAGATCACACCAGTGGTGCGACAAACCTACGATTAGACTGCATTGAAAAGAACAACTGCGCTTTTGCATTAGCCACCAATGCGCATCTCGTGATTCAAAAGAAGTCGGCATACGGAAATACTTAACCCTTTCAGCCCTGGATTTTTTATTTTTGTCGGAGACATTTTTAGTACATATTTTTCTTATAGTTAGGACCTCAGAAGACCACGAACAAAAAATTGATCCAGTGGTGTAAGTATTTATGGATTAAACAGACATGACATCAAATTAGGTCATCATGGCCCTGGGGTCATGAAATTCCAAAAATGGCTCATTTATTCCTGCTTTTCACTAGAGTACACAAAATCTGAACCAAAGTAGTATTTGGCATGGTGGAAGCTCTTAAAACAACTTCAGGACTTCATCCCGAAAACGCCGCCTTTCCGCCTCAGCTTGCCAGCCTCGGCGTCACCCATGACTTCAGTCAAGTTTCTTCTTCTTTACGGCTCGAAACTTGCCACAAAGTTGGTGTGAAAAATGCCACAAAGTTGGTGTCGATCGCGGTGGGGATCGTTGAAGAAATACTTCCCCAAGAATGAGCAGGTTTGGTTTTGTTCTCGAGGTGCTAGGAGAAATTTTGTGTGGTGTCGTCAATTGACGACACCAGGGCCGAAAGGGTTAACGTGCTTTTCATTGCCACAGAATCCCCGCGTCCAAGTCATCGTAAAGGTCCGTATCTATGACGTCTTTCCTATTCATGTTTCAGAGTTTGCTGTATGGTGGCCAGGGTTGCCGTTGGCTAGACTTGAAAATGAGCCAGAACTCAAGCTGAAAGTAGCCAATATAGCCATCCCATTTAACTTTAGCGCCAAATTGGTAGCCAACAAGAACAAAGGCGACATTATGAATATAGTTTTTATTATTGAATCCTGAATAAAATGATTAGTAGAGGCCGGATTTTTAGGCACTAAAAAATCGCGTTTTAGGCGCCAAAAACAGGCACGCATAACAGAGTTTTAGGCCCCCCAAAATCGTAAATATAGGTACAATAAATATTTATAAAAAATCAAATTTTCGAAGAAAGACGTGTGTGACCTTGTCTACGACAGGAAAGCAAACAAATGTTATAGCTTAGGATGGCACAAATGCGTCAATAGTTTAACTTAGCCATGTTATTGACCGTTTTCCCGCACGGTTTCCAGAACACGGTCTCTCCTTTTATTGTCCAACATCGGTGAGTTAAGTGTCCGCTGTCGAATAAACACGCTCCTGGGTTTCTTTATTTTCTGCATGGCTGAGAAGGGCAGCCCAGGAGCCAATAGCCAGACCGCTAAAAGGCAAGAAGGGCCTCTTGGCCTCGTATTGGCCGGGTCTAATCGCGCAGGGTCATTTTATCCTCTGTCTGTGAACACCTTAAACGGCCCCTTACCAGGTCTGAGCATTTCGAGCTGACAAGTGTAATGCATGCACTGGGCGCTAACGATCACGTCTGCCAAGATTTGCAACGCTACGCGCCCCGGAAAGAGGTGAAAGGTCAGACTAAACGCCGCTTGCCCTTTATCTCACGGGCGCGCGCACCAATATAGGAGGTGACGTATAGCAAGGAATGGTCCTGCGTACGTCAAAGTAGTACGTGACACTGCGAGAATTATTCGAGGCGACATGTGTAATTTGTGCAGTCTGTTGCTTGAATAGAATAATGAAAGTTGTAGAAATATTAAAACATGCAAACGGAATCTGTATGCGTTTTTATTTGTTTTTTTTTTTACTTCGAATCGAGCGCGATGCGAGACTAAGCTGCCTCCATTTAGTTTGCGTCCGTGTTCTTGCCGTTGCCGCGTCCTGCCTGCGCCAGCCCTGACAACGCTTGGCGTGTTTTTGATGCATCGTCCCTTACAGCAGTTCCAGCGGTGCGACGCGCTGTGTCGTGGTAAGGATACACCATCCATGCCAGACTCTCCAAGCGCATAGAGGGATCCATCCCACAGAAACAGGCAGTACACTAGAGAGAACGCCGAAACGATACACCACTACTTGTGTGCACGACCTGGCTTGAGCATGTCATGCGCACACAGTGTAACCTTGCGGGCGCATGACGTGTTGATGCGTTTGCGTCGTGTGATCTTCCAGCTCCGAGTTGCTGCGATACCGAAAAGGGCAGGGAAGAAATTCGGCTTGCGAGTGGCAAAGGTTTCAAGCTCACCTGCCAGCATCATGCTTTCGCGGCTCGTAATGAACCAATTAAAAGTTCTGGCTGTACAAAGCTCTTCTATACAAAGCTTGCTGTACAAAGGGCACGCAACAACTTCCAGTGTCTAACTAAAATTTCTTATGCGACCTGGTAAAACGCCCTTTAAGAAGTAAATTACAAACGAAACAAACGCCAAGCGCACATCTGATTTTTTTAGCTGCACTTTACGTTCCCCTGACGGCACTTCATGCATGATTTCACATTCTTTCTCCATCTTCGTGCTGCTGCACAGAAGCGCCTCCTGTTTTCTGCCCCCCCACCACACCGAGGTCTTCAAGGAGGTGCTTCAATTCCTTGAAAACACTGGACTGGAAAACCGGCTGTAAAAACCGCCCGCCACGTCCTCGGCCACGGACGCTACTCTCCTCTTTTCTCCTCTCCTCTTGCCACGTTTATTTTCCTCTCCCCACTGCACTGTATACGCTGGGACGTGCTCCCATTTAGGGTTGCAGAAATAGCGCCTTTTCCTCTCCTCCTCCTCCCCCTGCTCCAACCACTCGCTCCATGTAAGTGCGGTGGGGGTAAAGTGGCCGGCGCGTCCCATTTCACTGCTGCTAGCGGTTGCTTACCGGAAGTTTGTTGCACTAGGGAACTAGGTTGTGGCACCCCATAGAGGACCGAAACGTCAATTTTGCCCGGTAACATGAATTACGGTCACACACTGAACTCGAAAGCAAAATTTGAGCTTAAATAGTGCTCATATAGGCGCCGTTTTTGAAGATAGGCATTTATGGGCACTCGTAGACATTTAGGCACGAACCCCAAAAATAGGCATTTATAGGCACTATAAAAACACTATAAAAGCCCTCCTTAACCAGTAATTCGTGCTCATGTATCAAAGTGGCACGATAGGAACGCAAGGAACAAAATAGGCATTTGCCTAAAATCCGGTCTCTAATGATTAGTAAGCGAAATCGTAGAATAAAGAGTGCAATATTCTTAGTCCTTGCTTGGTCTTCAAGCTACAGGTATACAAGTTGCAAATGAAAACGTTATATTGAGTTCTCTGCGTCTGCGTGCACATTGTCTAGAGTTCTTGCCGAAGAAATTTTGGGCCAACAACTAAGGAAGAACATTAAACGTTGAAGTTGTTTTTACTTGACGCCGCATAGACCGAACTTAATGTAGAGTTACCACATGCCAGTCCAGCTTCATTTTGTTGCGGATGCCTGTTTTTGTTACATTCATACGAGACCACGTGCTGTGCTTCAGCATTAAGAACTGGTGCGCAGCGCCAGCATAAATGACGGGCAGCGTCAGCAGCGTGCTAGCCAAGCGTTTGCATCCTTATACGTACGAACAACTAACTTCGTCAATCCGTCTTTGCAGCCGCGCCACGCTTGGCTGCCTGGATGCGCACCAGCCCTCTGGTGAGGGGTGGCAAGAACAGCTTAGAAACAAGGCTTATTCTTAAGCTTGCTTGCCATTTTATCTGCAAATAAGACAGTTGGCTCCAGTATGCGCCAAAATAGAAGTTGAAAGTAGCCATAAAGTAGCAATGGCGCCAAGCTGAAATTTTAATCGCCAGACAGAGTCGTAAAGGAGCCAATTTGGCGCAAAGCAAGCACCAACGGCAACCCTGGTGGCCGCCTTGTGTACTCGCAGTAATAAAACGTTTTAATAAAACGTCTACGTATGAATATCATATTCATAATCATAAGCACGTGAGATTAGCGATGCTTGTCATATTCATGCACATGGAAATGCTTGCATTAGGTGTCGTCGATTTCCCTCCATAACATTGAAATTAGTTACTTGTTAAAAACGTGACAGCCTGTTTTTTGCCGAATCATGTAACGTGGCGATTTCTTGTCTATCTCTGCGCACATACTGTGTTCTTGTTGGCCTTCTGCGCAAAGCTTCTTTATATATTGAATATTCCAGCAATAAACCAGTGATTGTTAGATCAGCGCCTTCGTCTGTCGTTCTTTCACCGTCCCGTGTCCAACGCTGTTTGTTCCCGTCTTAATCATTTAAGAGCGCAGCTCCAACCCGTTCCTGCGTTGAGCAGCGTCGCCGTCGCCGTTGCCGTCGCCGTCAATGGCGTAACCGATAGACATGAAAAAAATAAAATGAGAAAAACATACCCAGGATCGGTTGGGATTTCAACCCGGGCTCTCTGCGTGGCTGTCGAGTATTCTACCACAGAGATACGCTGGTGCTTGAAACTCATTTGCAAAAAGACCCCGTACAGGCGTCATGTCGGGCAAAGAATCGCGTTAACCTATGTAATATAGCGAGGCAAAAGAGTAAAATAACAACCAGTCATCACACAATGCTAATTGCGCAACGAGTGTGTGGTTTAATGCTTCCGAACCACTGCAAAGTGCTCAGCCATAATCCTTCATCATCATCAGCCACATGCAGCATCAACAAAGTGCACATAATACCTTACAGATGTGTAGCAGGTACCTCGCTTATACGCAGAAAGACGAATAATGGCGTAGTGGGTGCTGTCCTACCTCAGAAAATTTGTGATTTATGGCGTAGTCGACACCTTGCGGAAAGCCAGAACTTCAAAGGCACTTGGCCTTGCCCCAGCACGAAGCTGCGCTCAGAATTAGCGTTACGCAGTATCGTAATCATCGGTGAATTTTTTTAGCTACCATCGCTGGCTTTAACTGTCCAATCACGAGTGGGCTTATGCAAGCAAACTTGCTCAGACGCTTGGCGCATTTTCCATGGCGCTGATGGCTTCCTGAAAAATTTTGTTTCGTGGAGGCCAGTGCGTCAAAACGCTTGGAGCGTATTTACAACGCGAACGGAGTCGCGTCAAGTCGCCGGTTCACTTGAATGTGGGTGTATTAGTAGTATGAGAAACACCTAATCGAACGTTGGTTTGACATTTCCTGTGACTTAAACACATTTTTGTCAAACACATGTGTATCTCTGATGTGCTGAAATGCGCTACTGCTCTTATATCGATGGATGGTTTCTGTTGTAACTTTATTGTTATATTATTTTATTTTATTTCTTTTTTTTTTCTTTTTTTATGTGCAGGCGAACGGCACTTGCATGTTTCGGAAGTGGTTGCCGACTGCGCCGCTCGGGTCTACGGCGAAAAGGTGAGCGTGCTGTATTTGTTTCAGTTGCTCTTGCCGTCAGTTCCTCTTGAAGCGAGAGAATGCGTCAGACGCAAGAACGAGGGAGACCATTGCTTAGGTTCTCCTCCTTTAAGATTTCGGGAAATAGCTGAACATTCAGCCGTTCCCCTAGTCACTTAAAAGGGGAGGTGCGCGAAGTCTTCCCCATACATTGACTTAATAGGGAGAGGGGGGGCGCTGCGACTACCCCCCCCCCCCCCCCCTGGAAAGGGAACGCTGGGCACGCCTATGTCTGTGTCATAATAGAATAAGCGCAAAAAACAGGGTCGAAGAAAGGAGAACCAGCGCTGGTTCGTGTGGTTCTTTCTTCGCCCTGTTTTTTGCGCTTATTCTATTATGATGCTTAACCTGGCTTAACCAACTCGCCCAACAAGCCACTCTTCTATGTCTGTGGTGGTCCCAAATATTGTGCGAACTTATGTAGTAGATGGCTGCTTCCCTTCGCGCGGCTGTCTCCGCCAGCATACCCTGATTCTCGCGCCGCATGCTGCAACTCTTGTTCTCTAAACGAAGCCAGAATACACAGAATGCACTTGCTCAATTCTGTTTGCGCTGCCCATCGCACCAGCGTTGAGGAAGTCAATGTTCGCGCTCATAGACTAATAATATCTGGGGTTTTACGTGCGAAAACCACCGTTCGCACCATATGGAGGCACGCCGTTGTGGAGGGCTCCGGAAACCTTGACCATGTAGCGTTCTTTAACGGGCACTGACATCGCACAGCACACGGACCTCTAGCATTTCGCCTCCATCGAAATGCGACCATCGCGGCCGGAATCGAACCCGCGCGACCTACGGGTCAGCATCCGAGCACCGTAACTGCTACACCACCGCGGCGAACGAGCTCATAAACGTAGACTAAGATGCGTTTATGTTTGTCTGCGCGCCGACTCCACGCTGGTTTATTTTACTCGCTCGTGAATGTTTCCCGTATGATATAGAGCCGATGGAACCGTGAGCGGCTGTCGGATGGATTACCATTGCTATCACTGTTTGGATATTAGGGTGAAACTGCGATATCCTATGTACCAAGATCAGTCAAATTAAAACCGGAGATCTGTGCAAAAAAGTCAAAGACGGCACATTGCAGCCTGTTGAGCGGCATGTTCCCCAACAATGCGCCACATTTTCATTACGCGGCAGCATCTCGGAGATATAGCAATAAAACGGCATGCAAGCGATATCAAAATAGCCACACCACTAGCGAACTGCACCTGAGACGAACAGTGAACTGAATACATGCTGAATGCGTTACGCCCAATCGAAATTCATCCCATAATGAAAATCCTGCATGGTGATGCATTTGTGCTGCAGCGGCAAATCTACGAATAGAGTCACAAGTTCCCAAACGTTGTGATGTCCGTGGCCGAGTCTTCTCGTCCGGGTACGAACAAAGCTATGAGCAGAGAAAATTATGCTGTGTCTATGTATTGGAACGAAAAAAACCGTCATCTTGGCGGCACCTTCACGTGGTCAGTGACCAGCAGCACTATAGAATCATTCGCTAAATTATTAGAAATCATTGTCGCTGTGCAATAAAATCAAAACGTCGTAGCTACAGATTACTGCCTGCAGGTGTTCCGTTGCAGCATGTACTACAGTGCAACGCGCGCAACAGTTTCAACAATAGCAGACACGAACGTTGAATGTCTCTGCCATTCATCATGCTCACCGCACCTTGGCTCGAGCGACTTTTATGCCTTCGAACCGCCGAAAGAAGCCCTGGGAGGTTTTGCTTCCATGGAGAATGCCACGCGGCGCACGGCTGACGCCGCACATCCCAAGATGTATGTTTTTTTTTTTGGGGGGGGGGGGGGGGGGAGGGGTAGGGGGGTGGGGAGTGGAATTCGTTAAACTATGCAAAAGCTGGCGAACTGGCACTAAGCGTGGATGAGATAATCTCAAACACTTATACAGCATTGTGCTGTGTGTCTACGATAGTTCACCTATCGAAAACATTGGCGTGAGCATCGCATTCAGAGTAAAGAGGTCCAGGACGTGCCGTGAGCGTCGAAATAATTTTGCCAGAATTTACAGGGCGGGAATCGTGAGCGCGAACCGTGAATGTCGGGCCACATTGTTTTCTATTCTAATGCAATGAGGTACACGCTACCCCGCGGAAAGGCGCACAGCCGCTAGAAAATTTCACCGAAAGGTCAAGAATGCCTAGTGCTTGTAAGACTGCTCAGTCGATGCCCGAGTGGTCGAGTGGACTGGCAGCACCAGTGGAAGAAACCTTCTTTGTCCACTCTTCGAGCTGCTGTCGAGAGGCAGCACTGCCGCCGCACACGATGACCACCAGGGGTCGCGACGGATCGAGCTTCTTCTGGCGGCGCATCTCGGTCGCCCGTTTCGAGTAGACTGCGGCGAGCGAGGCGCCGCACGCCGGTTCCACCAGGGCGCGGTGGTCATCTGCGTGCATCAAACCTTTGGTAGAATCACTAGTAATAATAACTGTTGGGGTTTAACGTTCCAAAAGCACGATACGATAATGAGAGACGCCGTAGTGGAGGGCTGCGGAAATTTCGAACACCTGGGGTTCTTTGACGTGCATAGGTAGAATCGCACCAGGACAGTTACATTGGGTTGCAAGAGCATGCTACACTGGCTAATTATCAATTCGGGACCAATGTTTCACATTTATTATTCCTTAATAGTTATTCGAGAATGACACCGCATTGACCCTGGGCGTTTCAGCAAGAGGGGGGGTTGGGGGAGTTTACAACATGGATATCAACAATCCTTCATTTTGGCAACATACTTGCTCTACAGACAGCTTGATCCATTCCGCCACACACTTCGAAAAGAAAAGGAATTTGCGAACATGCACGTCCTGCACCCATATTCACGTAATTCGAGGTTATAATCGCTACATTTGCAAATATAAAACGGTGTCTTTATGTTAGCTTCCTTATCTACGCGGCCCTTGTTTTCTGCAGTGAACAAAAAACGCCGTTCATTGAATGAAGAACGCAGAGCTCCTGCGACATCCCGTGTTTAAGGATTCTTCATCGCCTCGAGGTTCCATCTTCCTGTGAACTTCTTTTGCAGTGACGCTGTATATGGCTTGGCTAGGTTCTGGTGAATCGCAAGCAGAGCTGGAGATTTACACATCCGTGCATGTGGCGTTGTCACGTAACGACACAATCTTTCGTACACACGTCTGGCCTTAATCTTTGGTGGTTACGTGTTTGAATATCGTCTGTTATTTGCGATGCACGCCTCGCAATGAAACGTTTCTTGAATGCCTGTCTTCTGGGCATTGTTCAGCTCCGGTCCCACCATGGAAGAAAGTAATTATGGGCTCGAAGATTTGTTGCAGCGAGGACACTCGTGTAGGGTTTATATTCTTTCCTTGCATAATTACGTAGAAAGTAAAGCCGTGCAGTGGTGTACATCCTAAAGGTCGTACACATGAGGCGACACATTAGCCGACTTGTTACATGAGGACAGTCTATTTGCCGTGCTACAGCAAGACAACACGAGCAAACTGCGCAAGAACAGAAAGGTTCTCTTGAGAGCTAGAATGTGGTATGGATCATACTGCAATGGCATATATGCATACCATACCAGCGGTAAAGTTCTCGACAAGCAACTCTGCGCGATCCTATTGGCTATGCCGCAGGCGCTGTCGCTGGAACTATGACGTGGAAAATTGTGACCTCTTTTACAGATTTCTTGGATAGCTGCAGTTTAATGCAGTCAACTGAAACTGAAATGACGTGGTCAAGAAGGACAACAACGAGCACCATGACCACTAAACCACCGTGGCGGGTTAGGACAACAACGACGTGCGCTAGGATACGATAAGGACGTAATCTAGGCTTCTAGCACGAAAAAAAAAAACGCAAGTCCCTGTTCTTGTCAACATCATTTCGGTGCTGTGGTTCAGCGAGTGGCGTCTTTTAGGTGGGGCTTTGCAAAAAAAGACTTGCTCTTGATTATACAGTTTGTTTTCGCGGCAAAGGTTTTTCGATTTAAGACAGCTCACGTGTGCGGCGCTCACCGGCGAAACGGTTGCACGCATCAACGGCAAGGCGGTCGGAGAGCACCATGGAGAAGATACTGTGCTCCCGGTACACCTCCAGGATCCGCGTGCACACCTTGCGTACGGCCAGCGCTGCTGCGATGCTGAATCAGACAAAACGAATTGGGATTGCCAATGGGGCTAGTTGGACACGGCATGAATTCGGAGGGCAAGAAAAAACTGACACGGTGCAAGATCAAAAATGGATGCACACAGAACAAGCGCCAAGACCCTTGGACATGTAACGACTAGACCTTCAAACAGTCATATTGTTTCCCCTTGATTATTTTTTATGGAAGTAAAGAAAACAGAGATGACACACGGGAAAATGTGAGTAGTCAATTTCCATGTCTTGTTTTAGCCTCTATTCTTGTTTGCTACATGACACAACCCGAGTGAAGTGATGCTCTTGAATCATGTAAGGCTTTCGCCTTAATAATGCGAGTGTTGCGAATAATTTTAGACGCCATACTTATACGCCTTGATTCTCAGCCACA